>PVKS010007333.1:51375-73595 GCA_004027875.1 Aplodontia rufa
TTATTAGAAGTATATTGGGATACAGGATACAGATGAGGGGGAAACATTGTCAAAACTGTAGCAATCAATGTGTATAAACTTTGATAACCAGGGGTAATGCTAACACATAGATAAGCTACTATGGGTTTCATCTATTGCAGTTTCCCCCAGAAGAACTCATGTGTTAAATGGGTATCTAGTGTAGGAATAACATCGGCTTTTGGAATGGTTCCCCCATCTTCCCAACTTTAAATTAAAACACAAATTGGGTACAATAGAAGTGAATCTGGGTGTGATCAGTGATAACATCCCCCAGTTCCTATTGCTAAATTTTTAAAAATGTCAGAGGGAGAAGAGAAAGAGAAAGATTGATTAACAGAACATTAGACAGGATATAAAAAGAGTTTATTTTTTAAATTTATCAATCACAGTTGTACAAATAAAGATTTATGTAAATAACTCAAAGCACTTTTCCTGGGAATTTCCTGGTTTTAGCAATGAAATTTACACTTCTTAGAAACGGCCTGGATCCCAGAAAAATCAGGATGGTAGTTCTCACATCCAAATCTACCCCTCACATGCAAACAGGACCAAGCAGCCTAATTCATGTTGCATGAAAATTCCATTTATTTTTGATGTTAGTTGATGATATAAAGGGGCACTCCAATGAAGCCATGTAATAAGAAGGAATAGAATGATTTTTTCCATCACCAACTCAGACCTGTGTGTATGGATGGCACTGCTTATCTAGTACTTCATCCGCTCAGACTGACTATAACAACAATACAGGGCAATTTAAACACAAATCAATTGAAAACTCAATGTCATTTTTTAGATTAAAAAATAAAATCTGTCAATCATAATTCCAAGCCACTAATTATAAGTATTTTAAATCTAAAATATTGTTTGTTTGATTTTTGTCTCTGTTTTCCTAAAAAATGAACATTGGAAAGGACATGGACTTTTTACTTATTTATTTTTAACATAATGTGTAGTGTATATAAACAGTGCCTACCATATGGTAAGCAGTGATAGAGAGTTTTTGAGTGGATGAATAAATTCTCTGCCAAGATGAATTGCTTCAACTTCTATATACCTATACAGCCAAAGAACCCTTTTGATAGAATAAAAGGGCATGTTTTGCTGCAAACAAATTCAGCCACAGACCAGACTGTTTTCCAAAGACTAAATCTAATAGTTTCTTGAAGTCCTTAGCTTAGAGAAAGTCTCAGAGAAAAACACAAGATATTTGCATTAGCTTAGAGTTTAATCAAGCAATAAAAATCAAAAACCCAGTAGGTCAGAATTTCCACACAAACACTGAAATTTCTCAGATTCCCTTGTCTTTCACTGTCTTTCTCCTGGTAGACACCATCTCTGCACAGTTTTGCTTCTAAGCATGGATTAAGTGCCCCATTTAACTTTCCCATAGTGCCTCCTTTGGTAAGGATCCAGGATAGGAAAGTTTACAAAATTTCTTAAAACAATCATCACAAAATTTGAAAGAGCAACTAAAAACATTGAATGTCAAGTATAATGATGGGGCTCTCTGAACCCATGTTTGGTTGGTGATTATAGGAGTCATTCAATGTGGGTTGTAAATGTTGATATCTGACACAATGGGGGTGGAAAGAACAGAACAGATGTAAGAAGTGTTTGCAGACCTATTGTAATATAACAACAAAGAGCAAAGGACATTTTGGTGATCCATTTCACAAGTCAACAAATGTGAATGCTCAAAATGTAATTAAAGCTTCTTTAATAATAAGGAAGAAAGTCATTTTCATTTATGTCTTAGAACATAGTGTGTTTGTTATATTACATAAAAAGCATGATGTAAGGTCACAGGTGAGACTAAATTTGCTAATCTTTTTTTTTTTTAAGAACAAAGAGAGAATCAATTGTACCTATTTTTCCTCTGGTTTTTGTTTTTCCAGCATTTAGTTATGTATGTGGTGCTGGAATTTGAATCCATATCTTCGCAAATGCCAGGCAAGCTTGCTGCCACTGAGCCATCTCTCCAGCCACTAATCAACTAATTTTATAAAGGGGTTATCCTCCGTTACTCAGGTAAGCCCAATATAATTAAAAGATCCCTTAAAGTGAAAGAGGGAGGAAGGAGTCGGAGAAAGAGATTTGATGCCCCTTCTTGTTTGAATCTGATAGAAGGGCCTATAAGTCCAGGAATTTAGAGCTTACTAGGAACTGAAAGAGAATTCTGGAAAAAGAAAGGGTTCTTCCCTCAATGTCTCCCAAAGGAATACAGCACCTAGAACACCTTGATTTTAAGTTACTAAAATATGTTCTGCAGTTTGGGGTTTTCGAAGTATGAAACAATAAATTTTGTACATTTGAATGTGTAGTAAATTGTTAAACCAGCACTAGGAAATTGCTTCCATTAGTAAAAGAAGACAAAGGATATATGATGACCATAGTAATGTTTCGGTTTCAAAAAGCAAAATCCAGTATTAACCATTATCATGTAAGCTTATGTCAACGAGCTAGATGATGCAGATTGTATGAATTTAAATCTCTGTTTTCTATTTAAGTAGAACATTATAAGAAACATTACTCACAAACCAATTAAAAAGGGGGAGGAGAAAGCAGAGATATTAAAATGGCTGTTCTCTTTTGGACTTCATTAGCCTTAGAATTAATCTCCTGTTTAGAAGTTCAGTTCATCATGTTAAGAATATGAGCTGGTATTTATGCAATTACAAGAGACAGATCTCATTGTCTACAGGTCCAAGAAAGGCTGCTGTATCTGATAAAATTCATGAAATTTTTTTTATCAAATATGTGTTTACATTACTATGAAGAGATAAAATCCTAAGAGAAGTTTAAATTCATTTTAAAAATGGATAGTTCAGAATATTAATTGGTGAGAGGCCAAAATGTGAGCCATGATTAACACCATAGATATTTAAAGGTTAGTAATATTGCTGGAGGTCCAGCACACGAAGGCAAACTGGAGGGAAGGAATGTGGTCTTTAAAGGACGTTGCAATATAATTAGATTTGTACTGATGTCAGTCAAAGAAAGGCAGGATCCCTGCAATAAGTTTGGTTTCCTATAAATAGACAATGAGATAGGTTTTAAATGTAATAGAATATTTGTGGGGGAGGGGAGCAGATCATTATTTGATCACTGTTAGTTCAAACAGACATGAAGACCAATGGAACAGACTAGAAGATACCAAGACAAACCCACATATCTTTAACCATCTGATATTTGACAAAGAGGGCAAAAATATAACATGGAGGAAAGACAGCATGTTCAATAAATGGTACTGGACAAACTGGACAGCCGTATGCAGACAACTGAAATTAGATCCTTGTCTCACCCTGCACACGAATCTAATTGAAATATATCAAAGAATTGGAAATTAAACAAGCAAATATAAAATTGCTAGAAGAAAAAACAGGATCAACACTCCACAACATCAGTGTAGCAAGGAGTGGTCAAAGAGGGAAGACCCTAGACTAAGATCAGCCTTAACTTACTTTGTCAATATCTATATATGCATGACTATTTCCTCCAATACGTAAGACTATGTTGAATTAATTTTTAAAAAGTACATATGTACAACCACAAACTTGCAGGCTTCAACTTTGAGCTGGAACATTAAATTTCATCAAAGAAATTATTATGATTTTTTCAGGATGTCAGTTTCCAGGTAATTTGATATACAACAGGGCTACAAGATTATTTAATAATGTACCCAATGTCATGGATCTTTTGTCAGAAAGTTTACTCCCTTCAACCGAGTTAATGTTGTATAGGGTGACATATCAGTAAATCAAATACTTTGTGAACAAGTAGTAATTCTGCTGGCCAGGGATTTGAGGGGTGGTTAATATGGATACCTGAAATATGCATTGATCTCCAAAAGGACCTGATGCTTCCCTTTAGCTTAGTATCTAGCTTAGTCAACTTGCTCACAAGATCATCTTGGATTCCTCAAGCACTGGTAACATACCAAGAGGCAGTATATCAACAACAGATTAGCTCTGTCTTGCTGATTGAAAATCCATATTGTTGGGTAAGGCTACATCTTGCTTCCAGATTTGTTATGATTTGGATTTGGAAAGTCTCATGTGTCATATGTTTGATCCCATTGCAGCAACATTCAGAAATGGGCCTTTCAGAAAATGGATTATGAGAGCCCTAACCTCTTCAGTGGATTAACCTGAATGGTGAATTAATAATTTAAATTGACTATTGGCAGGAGATATAAACTATGAGGTAGGGGCATGTTGGATGAAGTGGGCCACTGAGGGCATGCCTTTAGGAATTATATCTTGTATGTGGCCTCTCCCTCTTCCTCTATCTCTGCTTCCTAGTTGTGATAATCCTTTGCCACACTATTCCATCATGATATTTCTGTGTTGGAGACAGTTGACCACATAGATTGAAATCATTAGTCAAAACAACATTTCCTTTTTCAAATTGTTTGTGTTATGTATTTTGGTCACAGGAATAAAAAACTGACTAATACAGATGCTTTCATCTATGTGTCTAAAATGATAGCACTGATGTGGCAGAAAGCAAAGGATATTTGGCATCAACTGGGTAGTCATTTTTTCCTCTTCATGGCTTAGTTTTTTCTATGTGGAGGATGCATTCTGGTGGGCATTTGTGTAAGATACAGAGATTTACACACTTCATATTCACTCTCATGAGCCAACTCACATGCCCCTTCATAGACCCCATAGTATTCAATATTCCAGTTCTACCCAATGCCTCTACAGTTCTTTATATATTTCTATATAAAACTATGACTCTCTTCACATAAAATTGTTAACTAGGCACATTGCTGGAAGATCTACCAGTTGGAAGGTATTACCTAACTCACTGTCTTCCATGACCATTCTTAGTTTTGGGTAGCCATTCATATCTGCTTCAATAACATTGTAATTTGATTAATCTGTGAACAAGGTCCTCATTATTTTCTTCTTCTTCCAACTAGTAATAGAAATCACACCCTTGTAAGTAAAGTTATAGGTGTGAACTTAGAAAGACATATCAGTACAATAAAAGTAAGTGGCAAATTATGTCAGGTTGGGTAATTTACAAATAAAAGAAACACATTTCTTACTGTACTGGAACTGAGAAATTCAAGACAGGAAATTTGTCAGATCCCATATCTGACTAAGGTTTCTCCTAATCTTCTTATAAAGGCAGCAGAAGTCAACCACTTTATCTAATCCTAATCAATCACCAAAACCCCTACTTCTAAATACAATAGTAAGATTAATTTCCACTCTCCTAATACCTCACAATGGGCATGAAATTTCAATACATGCAAACTTGGAGGACATTCAAACCATATCAAAACCCTGGCAGGGTCCATGGTAATGTTTTAGGTTTTGAATATCATTACCTGTTTACTTTATTTTTACTTTACTTTACTGCTAACAAAGGGGCTACCTTCCTTCTGTTAACAAATGTTTTTTTCTGGAAAACAGCCTAAGACAGATCTGTGTTTTCTAACTTTCCCCACATATGGTTATTGTGATGCATGACCCTAGGCCTTTTTGCAAAAGAATTCTAAGAAGAGTTAATATATATATTTCCTGATATATCACAAAAAACATTTGGAAGGAGCTTGATCTTAACTTTCCCTTCTAGATTTTGTACTGTATGTCTGAGAGCTGGCTCAGGTTTAAAAATTCAGTTCTGGATTGTAGTATTTTTCTGTTATTGGGATTGAAATCTTGGATAATCGCTCAATATTCTTCAGTTATATGTGACAAGTAATAACCTCATTGGTTGTCCAATCATCTCTAGGGCCTGTTTTTGGCACTAGGCTTTTCTGCATGTTATTGTAATTATGTATACTTTGTCTCTGTTAATTAAGTTCCTCTACCAGCCTGTTTCTCTGGAATTCTTGCCCCTTTACCACTTGGAGTAAAGTTTTACAGTACATATGACACTATCATTCCTGTTCCTAGAAGAGGTCACTGTAGAGCTTGTCCTTAATTTTGATAACACTCTCATTGCTTTAGGCTTTCTGTGTTAGTCAGCTTTTCACTACTTTGACCAAAATATCTGACAAGAAACACTGAGAGGAAAAAAGTTATTTTTTTGATTTACAGTTTCATGGTCATTAAAGAAAGATCATGGTGGAATCATAGTGGAAGGGCACTGTGAAGGAAAGCTATTCAAGTTATGGCAACTGGGAATGTGAGAGAGAGAGATGGGGAGAGATAGAAGAGAAGAGGATAAGGAAAGAGAAGAGAAAAGCAGAAGGAGAAAGAGAAGCCAGGGACAATCTAGTGCCCACACTACCTTCAGTGACCTACTTCCTCTAGCCATATCCCATCTGCATATAGTTATCATCTAATGGTCCATTCAAATTATTAGCACATTATGTGGTCCACTGAAGACATTACAGCCCTCAAGATCCAATCATCTCCTAAAAACCAAACCTCAAACCTTGCTGTATTGGGGACCATACTTTCAAACACATAAGCTTTTGGGTGAACATTACAGATCCAGCTCATAATATCGTCCCTGTGAACAGTCATCTTGTGAGTCCTATGGTCTTGCATAGTAAATTCCAATATCATAGGACTAGAGTAAGTCCATATTATGTGACAACCTCTCTGGCCCTTTTGAACAGTGCTTTAAAATCTTGGCAAAGAAGCACTTCTACTTAATTTGCAAAAAGCAATTGTTGCTTCCAAGCTAAGGAGTTGTTTCAATAGAATATTCAAAATAACTCCAGGTATTCTTATTAGGGTATTCAATTCAAAATTAGGGAACACTTCTCTGAATGAAGTCATTAACATATATATAGCTTGAGTTCTGCTCCCTTACCCAAATTTAGCATTCTAAGGATTCATATTCTCAAGCATATTCTCCCATTTTCTCTAGGAATGCTTCTATGTAGCAGCTTTGTGAGTCAGTGTTTGCTCACTACAACAAATAATCAGAGATAATCAAATGTAAAAAAAAATGCTCATTTTAGCTCATAGTTTTAGAGATTCCAGTCCATGATTGCTTGGCCTCATCTCTTTGGAGATAGCAAATGTTAGAATAAAACTGCTCACATTCTCCCCAGGAAGAAAAAGAGATGGAGAGGAAGAGAACAGGTTCCACAATCCCCTTCAAGAACATGTGCTCAAAGACCTCCCACTAGCTGCACTTCTTAAAGTTTCTATCAGGTCCCGGGGGGAAATGTCAGGCAGTCAGTGTAACTGGAGTTTTGAGTTGATAAAGAGGAAATTGGTCCTCTTCTTTTAAGGGGACAAACAGTGCCCACTGTACTGGATAGGCAGATATACATATAAGCTTGACAGTCCTTCTGCTAACAAAGGGACTACCTTCCTTCTGTTAACAAATTTTTTCTCTGGACATAGACAACCCTTCTGCTGATAAAGATGCTCCTGAGCACAGATCAAAAACTAGAACTTCTAGAGCCATACTCATTGGCATGGGGCAGGGAATGTCAATGCTTAATGAAAGGGGGACATCTTAGGAGACTATAAAAAGAGTGAACCACACCAGCTCCTTAGGCCCTAGGTCCAAGGCCTCCTCCCATCGTGCTGGGAGAAATCTGCTCTGCTCCCTATCCCCTGTTTTCTATACTTTTGTTAAACAAAATCTTGCTCTTCTTGCCTTAGTATCCCTGAAGTTTTTATTCTTCAACTCCCAGGGACATGAACACAGCTTCCACAGGACTGGCATCAGATGGGGGCTGGTCCCAGATTGCCGCAGAAGTAAACTCCGCACACATTCCATCTTTCCTTCCTTCCTTCCTTCCTTCCTTCCTTCCTTCCTTCCTTCCTTCCTCCCTCCCTCCCTCTCTCCCTCCCTCTTTCCTCCTTCCTTCCTTCCTTCCTTCCTTTCTTTCTTTCTTTTTCTTTCTTTCTTTCTCTTTCTTTCTTTCCCTGAGTTGAATGCTGATGGACCTGATAGTCTTATTCTCTTCTATTAGGCCTCCATATCAGAGACATGTTAGCCAAGCGTGCCAATATCCTTGTGCTAATTGATACCCTAATATTTCTCAATTGCTAAAAATACAGTATAAACTAGAGAATTCTCTTCTATATAGTCATCATCCTTATTTACTACAAATGAGAATCTTAGCAGCTGTGATATTATTGTAATATGAAAGAGATTAACATCACTCTATAAATAACAGTTGGTGCTAGCCTGTATACATTTTGACAAATTACCTTATACTTGGTATTTTATAAATAACAAAAATTAAGTTATCATAGTTCTACTTGATGGAAGGCAAGATGAAGTTGCCATTAGATTTGGTGTCTGGTGAGGCCCACTTCCTTACAGATAGCCTTCTTACTCTAACCTCACATGGTGAATGAGATGAGGGGTTCATTCCTCTATTATAAGTGCATTCTCTTAGTCCATTTCTGGTTTAGCAAAGTACCTGAAACTGGATAATTTATTTACAAAGAACATAAACTTATTTTCTCATTGTTTCAGAAACTGGAAATTAATTCCAAGATCAATGTGCCAGCAGAGTTTGTATCTGTTGAGGGCTGTTTCAGCTTCTGGTAAAAGAAACAAAGACCTACCTCTTGCCTTTTGTAGAAGGGAGAGATCCTTTGTATGAAATTTAATTGTCAATTAATACTGCCTCTTAATCCCTATTTATTAATGCTATCACAATGGTGATTAAGTTTCAATACTGGAATTTCAGGGGGCATATTCAAATCATAGCATGCATAAATTCATTCATGAGGGCTTTGTCCCTATAATCTAATCCCCTTTTAAAAATTCCAGATACTATTTCAATCATCTTGGTGGTGAAAATTTCAACATAAGGATTTTGGGGGATACATCAGCATTCAGATCATAGCAATAGTTATTGCCTTCTGTCCAGTGAGTAAACAATTACAGAATCTCATAATGTATGCCTGATTTCATGAATAATTTCTAAGTATCACTTGTCTTATATTTGGTATTCCTAAGGCCGTGTACTGAGAAAAATGGGTGTGAGTACAAGTGGTGTCTTTGGTAAGTGATCCCAAAAGTAGAAGTATAGATAATTCAGGCCATAAAATGTTTAATGCGGAACAGAACCCTGCTGTGAACAACTGGATCTCTATCTTGCTGCTAAGCTGTAGAAGACATTGAAGAACATGTCACAGAAATCTTCCATTTAAGAGTAAGGAAAATAGTTCTTTATACAATTCATCACTAGTTGAAAGTTGCTCTGAGTGTAATTCCCCGATTTTCCCTATTTATTGGAATAAACTTAGCATGTTCCCTTGCCCCCCGCCAAAAAAAAAAACCATAGTCAAGAGCTTATGCACATTTTCCATAAGAAGCCACTGCCATGAAGGTGTAAGTCAAGTCATCAACAGTATCAAGTTTGGGGTCAAAGGAAGAAATCATGGTTATATATTGTCTAAAGTTAAAGTCTTGTCTTTGTGAGTTTTAAAAAAATTGATTTGATAACAGGGTGAGGTTTAATCATGTAGTTTTTAGGATACAGTAGAAATTGTATCCTAACTAATAGTAGAAATGTTAATTTCTAGATGATATGCAGAGTGGGTGGTGGTGATGAGTGCTGAGAAGCAGTTAAGAATTGAATAGAGTCATCCATTCTCAAACTGTCCAGGCATTTTACTATAGATAATTTTTAGCTCTCTAGGAAAGTTTTAAAATAAACAATTTCATCATGCAGTTTATTTTCTGGATATATTTGGAATTCTGGATGATTGAGTACTTAATGAGGTAAATTAGCTAGAAGCTAATTAGAATAACATTAAGTTAGACTTAACAATATAATTTACTTCTAAGTCATAATTTTAGAGCTGAAAATAATGGGGGATTGTCTTAACTGAACCTCTCATTTTAGAACTTTAAGAGCTGAGTAACAGAAATATAATTTATGTAAATTAGCATACTTGCAGAGTAACAATTCTTTCTTTCCTCTTCCTGAAACTGTAAATGTTTCTATCTAGCTCCATGGTGACAGATACTACAGTAAAACCCAGGAAATGGAAAACAGAAAGTACATACCACATTTTCACTGAACATACTATGTTTAGAATAAAACAAAATAATGCGAATTATAAATTTGGAGATCAAAATATAGAATATGTTAGTTGACTCTACAGTGAAAATTTTAATGCAGAATGAAAATATTAACAAATTGACAATGAAATATAAAAATAAAGTTGACAGAAGTTGGAAGGTAAAGAACAGGATGAAGATTTAAGTGATAATGCTTATAGGAAAATCTAACAGAAATATATGTCTCAAAATTTTGCAAAGGAAACCTATGAGTGCAGCCAGGCAGAATAACTGAAATATAATATACAAGACTGAAATCTTCCTCTAGTGTGATTAACATCAAATGAAAAGAGTTCAAATATCTTAACCAAGAACTAAACACATGAGAATTTTATTGAGAGGTGTTGATAATAATTAAAGACATAAAAGCTGTAGGTAAGGAAACTGGTGTAGGGCAGGGTCTTATGGATTCTCTTTATGCACTCTACTTTGTCATTTATTTTGTAGTTAGGAGATTCACACAGCTTCTCTGGTCTTGAGTTTTCTCATCTTGTAGTTCAAAGTGAGATGAGCGCCAAAGTTTCTATCAATATTTCAACAGCTATGTTTTTACATAAGTGGAATTTCTCTTTTATATATTCTCAGATACTAGGAATAAATTTAATTATCTGAATCATATAGTAAGAGGAAGAAATTTAATTCAAAGCATCCTCTAAGAGCTAGGTTTATGGTGATATAAGTCCTTCTAGGTCTATGCTTAACTTGTGATTATACCTCAATGGTGTGGGATAAGGATAGTGGTAGAAAATTAGGACAGTCACATCAATGTTTATAGCAGCACAATTCATAATAGCTATATTATGAAATCAAGACAGATGCTGATCATTAGATGAATGGAGTCCTACTCAGTTATTAAAAAGAATGAAATAATAACATTTGCTGGTAAATGGATGAAATGGAGAATATTGTGCAAAGTGAAATTAACTAAACTCAGAAACTCAAAGGTCCAATATTTTTACTCATATGTTAAAGCTAGAGTATAATAAAGAAAAATGAGCAGAAAGGATAAGATTATGTAAAGAACTGATCAAAAACAAATTAATAGATGAGTGAAATAAAGTCCAGGAGAAGACAGGAAGGAGAAGGGGATAGAGGAGGAAGGACAGGAGTGAAAAGGGGAAGATAAAAAAGGGGGATCATAAATTTCTCTGCATGTACAAGTTTGCTGGGATGAACCCAAATACTATGTATAATCATAAAACTCTAACCAAAAATAATTGTTTTTAAAAGATTTGCCTGTATGTTAAGAGGAGAAACTTTAAGTGTGGACATAATCTTAAGAAAAAGAGGTACTGGCTCAAATGTACTGTACTTTCCCACATTGTGGAGGCAAATCAATGCTGTGTTGATGCTTGAAATAAAATCTTTGGGGCAATAGCCCTGACTACTTCCTACTATTCACTCAAAAGTCTTTTCGAAGCTTGCTAGGTTTTTAATGCACCAGAGACCAGAGCTCTCATATTTCATGAAGTGTTGAAAGTTAGTCAAAAACGTTCACTCTTTTGTGTTTCTCCAGAATTTTCCTGGGACATTTATTTGTCCCAAAAGTGTGATAACTGTCAGCATTAATTTTCAATTTAATGCTTCATTCAAATTTCTCTAAGTAGAAAGCTTGTATTTTCTAGTCTTAGTTAGCATTCCTGTTGTCTTTATAGTGACTACCAAAAATGTGAACGAGCACAGCCTATTTATTTTGTATATCCATTGCATAAGCATACCAAAGAAGTAACATGCATGAGAAATAAACAAATAAATAATGACTTACTAAGAGTTCATAGGGCTAGAGAGGAGGCTTATCAGTAGAATCCTTACCTGGCATGTGCGAGGACCCAGGTTTGATACCCAGCACCGCATGCACAACTAAGCGAAAGAAAAACAAAAAACAGATGAAAAAATAAAATTAACTGTCTCTGTCTTTTAAAAAAATATTTCATGGATAGTTTAATTTTTTTCTTCTTTAGCTTATTAAATTTTCAAAACCTCTACCTTTGCAATGAATTTCTGGAAAAACAGTTACTAAGACAGTTTTGCAAAACTGATAAGGTGATAAACCATATACTTAGAAAGATAAATGTAACTTATAATGTAAAATTTAAATGTCATTAACTTAATTAAGGTAAGGATTGTAGCAGGAATTTGGGGGTCCTGGGCTAGGGATGTGGCTCTGTGGTGGAGTGCTTGCTTCCCTGGCATATGTGAAGCCTTGGGTTCCATCCCCAGGACTGCTAATTACAGGTTTCTTCACTGAAAAATTGTATGAATGAATGGATTATTAGTGGAAAACACAAAGTTAACCAAATAAATTTCCCTTTTTTTCAAAATAGATAAACTTATTTAAGCAACAGCACAATTAAGTTCATATAATTATTACCTTTAAAGGAAGAACACACAAGATACTTGAAAAAGTTATGTGATCCTATTAATTGTGCCATATTATATATCTGAATAAACTAAAACAATTGACTTTTTACTAGACAATGAAAGTTAATTCAAATGGGATGTACTTCAGATTACATTGCTATGAAGATAACAAAATTTCTGCCTAAAAATGAAAATACCAACTCTCATCAAATGTTATAAATAACTCATTTTATGATGTGCTGGTAATTAAAAATCATCCAACCACCTTTTTCCTTCATTCTCTAATTTTCACAGTATCTGGAAACACCCTGAAATATATTGTCTTACTCCCAAAACTGACTTCTTGGGGCACAATGCTGATTTATCCATAAGAGTGTTGATCTCTTGGTGCTTAATGTAAATTTCCATCTTTTAAACAAGTTCATATTAGGCTGGAGCAATGGCCTAAATGGTGGTTATGGCGCTTGCCTGGCATGCGCAAGTACACGGGTTCAAACCCCAGCACCCACGTACACAACTAAGTGTCAGAGCAACGAAAGCCATGAGAAAGACTCAATAAAAATTGATTCTTTCTGTTTCTCTCTCTCTCTCTCTCACTATCCTTCTCTCTTTAAAAAAAAAAAACAAGTTCATATTAAAATTTACCTTCACTGATTTTGGAATAATATCTTGTTTGTGAAATGTGTAATAAGATTATTGACTGAAACAAATTTCAAACATCAATGACAATATAAAATAGATGAGAATTTTACAAAATACATGTTGAATTTTCAATATTAAATATTAAAATATGACAAAGTTCACTTTAAAGAGAGGAAGAATTTTTAAGAAAATGATATATTATTAAATACAACTAAAATTATGTCCAATTAACTGAGTGATCTTCAAGAATTGAATGGAAAAATACGAATCTTGTCTTAAAATTCTATTTCACTGAAAAATAAGGAGTTTTCATGTTCACAGCTGTACAACTCACAATAACCATGTCATTGAACCAGATTAGATGTCCATCAACAGATGAATGGATAAAGAAAATATGGTATATGTACACAATGGAACTTTACTTAATTGTAAAGAAGAATGAAGTTAAATCATTTGCAGGAAAATGGATGGAACTGGAAAGCTTCATGGTAAGTAAAACAAACCAGACTTAGTCAAGTGTCATAGGTTTTCTCTTATACTTGGAAATTAGAAAGAAATAAAATAAAGGAGGATCTCATGAAAATATAGACAGATCAATAAGCTAGAAGGAGAGTGCAGAATGGAAAAATGGAGGACTAGGGGAGATACTGGAGACTAAGCATAATTGATCAAATTATGTTGTGTATATTTACACATGCCACAATGAAACCCACTTGTCTATGTAAATGTTATTTATTTAAAAGACAATTTTAAAAGTGCAGATACCCCTGTAAAAATAAGGTATTTTTAAAAGTAGGAGCTTTTCAGTTTATTTTAAAATTTGCTTTGTATAATAGAAACTTTCTCTAGTTCTTGAAGAAATGGTTTTGATTAGGCATGTATGTTATATTTCCCTTTACCTGAGGAAATGCCTTGTAGGAAGTTCATGGATATTACTTCAATATGACCTTTGTACCGATAGATATTTTGCTGTGCAAATGAATTTGCAGATGCATGACCAGAAATTCTTTCCTACACCAAATACAAATTTAATATCAGTACAAATGGCAGCTGAGACTATTATGTGCACAAGCTTCTCATTATTTAAAGCACAGTTTCTTTGCCCTGTGGATTTCTTGACATATAGTATTTGGTTGGAGGTACTATTCTCATTCATCTTCATATATGTAACTCACTGAAGCAGTAAGCATAGGGTATTGACTGTTTTTTTATTGATGATGGTGAAATATACTCACTTTACCTATGATGAATAACTTTTCTCCTGATTATATATTCATTATATCTATGTCTTTCCAACTTTAGACACATACTGTCTTGATAATTAAATGGAAACTAAATCTTTGCAAATATTATTGTGGCATGCAGTTAAAGTTAAAATAACAGGGAATATAACAAAAAGGGCACATGAAGTAACCAGGGAGGTTCCAAAATTTAGTTTTAGCATTAGAATCAAGCAATAAAGACTCCAGATGTCAGTGGCTTAAAACAGATCAAAAGATTGTTTCTCTTCCTTGAAAAACCTGGAGGTTTGGAAGTCAACTAAAACACCCAGATTTTTTGTTGCTATGACCCACGGGTTAACAAAAGGAATTTTAAGAGAAAATGTTTATTTTGAGGGTTCATGGTTTCAGAAGCTTTAGTGCATAGATGGCAGGCTCCACTTTTGCAGTTCAAGGTGAGCTGAACATCATGGCTGAAGAGTGTGGAGAGGGAAGAGGTTAAAGGCATGCCTCCAGAAAGCAGAAATTCCATGTGGGATGCATAATATATACCCCAAAGTCATGCCCTCAATGACCTGCCTTCTCTAGCCGCACCCCACCTGCATTCAGTTACCAGTTAATTCTTATAAGGGATTAACTCACTGATTTGGTCACAGCTCCTATAAACCAATATTTCACCTCAGCCTTCTGGCAATTTCACACATGAGCTTTTAGGGAACACCTCACATTCAAACCACAACATTCCACCCCTGACCCCCAAAGTCCATGGCAAATTGACAATGCAAAATATACATAATCCATTTCTAAGAGTTCCCATAGTCTCAACAGTTCCAAGATTATCCCAAGTTCAAGGCCAAAATCTTCACTGAGACTCAAGGTGAACTCATATTGTGAGTTCCTGTAAAAAATCAAATCAAGTTCCATATGTCCACTCCATAAAGGCACAGTAAATATTTCCATTCACAAAAATAGAGGCATAGAAAGAAGGAATGGGACCAAAGCAAGTCAAAAAGTCAGGTTGGCAAACAATTCATGTAGTTTCATTTCCAGCATCTGAGGTACATGTCATTAATATTATCTACAAAAGACTTGTGTAGTTCCACCCCTGTGGCCTTGCTGGTTACAGTCCACATGGCCTTTCTATTGGCATGTCTGTGCTTGATTCCTGTAGCTTGCCTCAGTGGTCATTCCAAGTTACTGACTTTTCTTAATCTTGCAGCTTTGGCTTCCTCCTCACAGCTCCATACATCACCCTCTCAGGGACAGCCCACAGGGACTCTTTGCCTGGGGCACATTTTTCTGGCTTCCCAGGTCTTCCTCTGAAATCTTGGTGGAAGCCTTCATGACCATCTAAGTACAGCATTCTATAATACTGCAGAACCAGCATGATATGGTTGCTTCTAAGATCTGCCATAATCTTGAGCAATAACCAAGCCTCCAACAACCTTGGATACATCGAAACCTGATTGTCAGGGTGGCTGAGCACATTGAAAAATCTTTCTATGCTTCCTTGTGCTCACAGTCTCTTCTCAAGGAATTTTTACTCTCTTAGATGTGGTCTCTTCCATTTTCTGAGAAGCCCTCAAGTCATCTTTCTTTTTGTCTCTGAAAAATGTCCTTTAAAGAATTTCTTTAATGGCAGTAATATCTTTACCAACTGCAACTTCCTTAACTCCAGTTTTACTCCCATCTTTCAAGTCCAAGTTTTTCAAATCTTTCCGTCCTGCTTTCTGCTCCTGAATATTACCATAAACTTGGCTAAAAGCCACCAGCAATACATATGCCACTGCCTGAATGCTATGCTGCCTAGAAATTTCTTTCACTAGATTAAGAAGTCAATCACTTTAAAAATCAGGCTCAGATAAAGTCCCAGGACATAGTAAAAATGCAGACAACTTCTTAGCTGAAACATAACAAGCATGGCCTCTAGTCCAATTTCCAAGAGTCTTCCTTCTCTGAACCCTCATGAGCCCTGTTTTTGCTGCCCACAGTCCTATCAACATTCTGGTCTTCTGGTCTTCTGGTGGGAACCAGAATAACACATTAAGGTCCACTTATAGCATTCTAAAGCTTTACAAGTTTACATTAATAAATTTTCCAAAATTCCTCTCATAAATTTCCAAAAGTTCATGGTCAGGTTAGTCACAGTAATGACCCCACTTCTGGGTACCAATTTCTATTTTAGTCAGCTTTTTTGATGCTGTGACTCAAAGATATGGCAAGAACAACTTTAAGGGGAACAGTTTACTTTGAAGGCTCATGGTTTCAAAAGCATTGGTACATGGAAGGCCGACTCTATTCCTCCGGTCTTGAGGCTAGTCAGAACATCATGGCTGAAGAGTGTAGCACAAGGAAGCAGCTTAAAGCATGACTCCAGGAAACAGAAAGAGAAACTCTAAGCCAGGTCAAGGATATATAGACCAAAAGCACACCCCCAATGACCTACCTTCTCCAGCTAAATCCCACCTGCCTTCAGTTGCCAGGTAATTCTTACAAGGGGATTAACTCTCTGATTAAGGCTCCTATAACCCAACCATTTCACTCTAGCTCTCCTGCAGTGTCACACATGAAATTTTAGGGGACACCTCACATTCAAATAACACCACCAGATGACACATCTGGTACACAAATACATTAGAATTCCTTGTCTCCATGATTCTATTCTGAAATCGCAAGTATATAATTCTCATTCTCAAATGATACCTAAAATATATAATGAACCATAAGATATAGAATCTTGGGACAACGATGGCAGAACAGGCAAAGCCAAAGTGTTTGTTTAAACCAAACATAAAAAAATTCTAGAAAGTTCTACTTTGGTTTGTATTTAATATCTGACTAACCAGAAACATATCAGATAATTTAGTCAATAGGGAGGCAGATCAATATAATTTTATCTGTGAGTACAATTAGTTAAAAAATAATTTTGCCACGGAAAGAAGTTTTTAAGTTGGAAGTGGAAGCTAAAATGTGTAATAAACTTTGATTTCAGGTACTCTGACCTACATTTTGTTTGAAGCACATGTTTGATAATTCCCCAATAAATAAGTTGCTTATTTCACTCCAAAGAGTTCATGTGTCTTTGTTTAGAGTACAAATAAAAATTGTCAATGAAAGTATTTCAAAAGCATTTAATCTCTAAAACCCACTTCTTTAATATTCTTTGTGTGATAGATACAAACCAGTACAGAAAAAATAATTGTAAGCCTTCCTTTCAGATAGAATTCCTGATGCCAACTTAGCATAACTCAATTCTACGTGATATTGATAAAATAAAGTCATTATCCAATCAAGAAAGGAGGCATGATTTATTACTTGATAGTATTTTAGAGAACATTTCATTTTGGAGAATTAAAACCTGGCATTTTATGTGCATAAAGTTCTGCTAAGTGTATAAAGGAGGCACAGAGCAGGTGATTTATACTTCCGAATAAAACATTGGCAATATCCAGTTAACCTTTTTAGAGAATAATAAGGTCTAAGGCCTGAGAAACTTAATTTCCTATGTATCATCACCTAGTTGTACCACTGGGACCCCCAAAATAAATATTTCATTTGAATCCTAAATATTTTCCCCAAGACACACATGCACGCGCACACATATACGCTCACATGTTAAATAATAAACTCTACAATACAAAGGTAAAGGATTTTATATGGAATAAAAAGTGTACATATCACATACAGTTTAGTTTCAAAGGTATAAATATGCTGAAAGTTAAAAGACTGAAAGAGATATATCATGAAAGCGTAACTAACTATAGGAAAACTAGAGCACATGTACCAATATTATACAAAATAAATCTTAAAAAATATTAGGGGCTGGAGTGGTGACTCAGCAGTTATGGTGCTTGCCTGACATGTGCAAAGACAAGGGTTTATAGCCCTGCACCTCATACACAACAAAGTGTCAGAGCAACATGAAAAAAGCCACATGAAAAACTAAAGAATTGATTCTCTCTTTCCCTCATTCTCACTGTCACTCTCTCACTTTATAAAAACATAAGAAAATGAATAATAAATAAATATTACTGAAAGAAAAAATCAAGGAATAAACATAACAATGATATATTAAATATATAAATTATACACATTTAAAATAAAATATGAAACAAAGAATGGGTGTATGTGAACGAAGAATACCTAATTTATACTCGAGTTTCCACCACATTTTTCCATAGCATTCTTTGACTTTAATATAGTTTGATCTTCTTCCTTAAACTTGCAGCTTGGCTTTACTCTATGCAGAGGTCATGTTGTTCAAGGAAATTCTAATTCTCAAAAACCATTGTTATTAAATATTTTTAATCTAGAGAGCCAACTAAGATGCTTTTTACTATATGGGGTAATTCTTAAAATATATTATACCTCTACCAGTCTCCCTAGCATCAAAATGATATTTAATGTTAGTTATTGAGTATGTATATACTACACAATCAGAATTCCACTGAGTGCTTTATAAATGTAGATGTCTTGCCTGTACAGTATAGATGTAATATATGTAATATAATTATCCTCATTTGCATGGAAGCCTATGAATTTCAGATGATAGGTTAAATGATATACTCAATGTTCTTTAGTCACTAAATAGTAAATGCAGTATGTAGACCAACGTTAAGGTTACATACTATATTGATTTTGTGTGTTGCATAAAGCACCTACCATTAATTTAGCAGTGAATATAAGACCTAAATATTATCTCATGCTGTTGTGTTTCATAAGCTCAGATGGATCGACTGAGTTCTATGCTCAGGTCTGACAAAGCTGAAATCAAGGTGTTGGTGTGATAGCAGCTGGAAAATTTTTAATCTAGTAGCTTTGGGAAACACCCATTACCAAGTTTACCTGCTGTTAGCAGAATTTAGTTCCTCCTTGTTGTGGGGTGGAGATCCCCATTTCCTTTCTGTCATCTTCCCTGGAGTGAGGCTTTCTACTTCTTTTGTCCACCAACATTCTTTCCCGTATGCTACTCTCAGTCTTCAAAGGCTCTCATCCTTCAAATCTCTCACTTTCTCTTCTTCTGATAGTCAAATAAATCTCTCTACTTTTAAGGTACCATGCTGTTATACTAGACATACTTGAGAAGCTTTCCTATCTGAGGGGCAAGTGCGCCATGTAAAATAGCACACTGAAGGGAATACTGTACAATCATCCTCTACTCTGGCACTAAGTTCCCTGTCAGCTTTAATTATATTGATTGATGAAGGTTTCATCTTTTTGTCTCGGTTGGTATTTAGAAGGCGTAGAATATGGGAGACAACTTGCCAGTTATTCCTTTAAATTGGAATTCAGAATCATTTCATGAGGTCATTTGAATAAAGATCATTAACCATCAGTTTGGAATTGTGCAATGGTACTCAGTGTCCACCATAATAAATATAATATAAACTGTGTCAAGAAACATCAGTGTGAATTTTTTTTCAGGGCTGAGGACTGAACTTGGGGCCTTGCACATGCTAGGCAAGCGCTCTGCCACTGAGATAAATCCCCAACCCCTACTGTGAAATTTTAAAGCATAAGAAATATAAATAAGAACCTAAGAATCTAAAGACGTTGTGAAGATAAAAACCAGAGAAGAATATAAAGAAGAAATGAAGGAAGGAAGGATAAATATAGACAGAGAGATAGGGAGAAACCCAAGAAGAAAAAATAAGCTATTCTCCCAGCAAACAATAATTTGAAGCATACCTGACTTTCTAACAACAGTATTTGATACTATTTGACAATTTATTATTCATATCTTAAGAAAAAATTTTTCATTTACAGTTCAATACATATCTGAATAATCAACCAAGCAGAAAATATACTTTCAAACATGCTGTGATTCTTATAATTTGTCTTCCTCATATATGTTCCCTGAAAAGTAATTTGGAGAGATTTTTCAGCAATACCACTAAATAAATAGAAAAGATAAAGAATTATGATTTATGAAGTCATAACTCTGACCTAGAATGTCAGTAAAGCATTTCTCGCCCCAGAAAGAAAAATAAGCTTCAGATCCAACAAGTAAGTACCTTCATCACAGAGTGAGGATAAAAATGTCCAGAAGATAGGACCCCTCCAACAACAACAACAACAAAAAATGTGTATTTGCAGTATGGGCTTGTATTATTTAATCTTTGACAAAATAATTTAAAAAGATAAAGCAAGAAGAAAATGACATGTTGTGATATGCTCTAATTATATATAGGTAATACTGTAAATATTCTATATAAATATAAGTAAAAGTGCTATAAACTTAATGGAAATATGAATAAGGAGGGATTTAGAAGTGTGAAATTGAAATTAAATCCACTTCTCTAGCGGCAGGCAGTTGATACTTTCTAGAACCAACACATTGAAAATATGATAACAATGATCCAGCAAGATAACTGGAAATGATTGCTTCTGGTGAGGGGGAACTGGTGGTTGGAAATGAGTTCTTGTTCCTCGCAATGAGTCTTTTTTCACTACCTGATATAGAACAAAAACAAACAAAAATACCATTTATATACATTACTTTGACAGAACAGCAACATTCAAATAAATGCTAGTAGCCCTCATAGTACCATGAGAGAATAAACTTTTGAATTGGAGTCCTGACTTTATGTTGGTCCAGTGTTGGTGTCTGCATGGTGCGTAACTTTCGGAGGTCACTGAGACTATGTGCAATGTAGCCATGTTATCTAAAGAAAGGGGACAATGAGACTGCTTATCTCAAAGGATTCTGTTCAGTAAAGAAAAATATAATGTAATCTCTTTCTTGGGAAAGAATTTATAAACCTAAAATGTAATAGAAAAATATTTCTAAGTGTTAGACAAATATATTGTTATCTTTCCTCTAATATGTTATTAACATTATTTATAAGATATTCCTTTAAGATATGTATTTAAAGACATACAGCTATTCATTGAAATGTAATTTCTTTGGTTATATTTGCTTTGTCTTGACAATTTTCATTCATATTTTGAATTTATGATAACCTTGACAAGTTCCTATTATTTCCTTCTATATATGACCATAAAATTCTATGTCTGACCAAATGTTTAGCCTTTTATTGACCAACTGATTTTTCTTAATTTTTCTCTTATATCATAAATGATAATAACAACAAGATGTTATTCTTGATAAAATTGGAATTTTTATCCATAGTATATTATAAATAATTATTTTATAATACATCATAACCTCATAGTTTCATTTTTAATTTTTTTTATTTCTTATGGCTACTCAAATATTGTTTTGTTTGCTTTTATATGTTATTCTGAATAATTTATGTGAACTAAATTCTCTGATCTAAGAATTATTCATGTAAAATAGTATTCTATCCAAAATAATTTATTTTAAATAGCTGGCCATTTCTTTTTAAGAGAGAGGGACAGTGTGTGTGTGAGAGAGAGAGAAAGATAGAATCAAATTTTTTTTAGTTTTACATGTGGCTTTCGTTTCTCTGAGACTTCGTTGTGTATGTGGTGCTGAGGTTGGAAAGTGGGTTCTCGCACATGCCAGGCAGGTACCGTACCTACTGAGCCACCACTCCAGCCCTAATAGTTGTCGTTTTGTAAACATATACAACAACACACACACATTGTTGTGATAGTAAAGTACTAAAATTCTTGACTACTCTTTAAGACAACAGAAATTTGATACCTGTATCACACATAAATAATTAAAAATTCCTTAAATTGACCACTTTATTACAACTGCTTTCAGTTTTAAAATGCGA
Source organism: Aplodontia rufa (assembly GCA_004027875.1). Lineage (NCBI taxonomy): Eukaryota > Metazoa > Chordata > Mammalia > Rodentia > Aplodontiidae > Aplodontia > Aplodontia rufa. Next base: position 73,337 of record PVKS010007333.1, read on the forward strand.
AGGAAAGGAGTTTCAAATGATATATATGTTATACTCTGCTTTTTCTTTCTGTTAAAAAATAATTTTATAAGATGACCTAAGAAGATGGAAAGATATCCCTTGCTCTTGGATAGGCAGAATTAATATAATAAAAATGGCCATTCTACCAAAAGCTTTATATAGATTTAATGCTATCCCTATAAAGATACCTATGTCGTTCTTTAAAGACATAGAAAAAGCAATTCTCAAATTCATTTGGAACAACAAGAAACCAAGAATT
>PVKS010007334.1:0-73493 GCA_004027875.1 Aplodontia rufa
TCTAGGCTGAGATGTCTCCCATGGAGACAGGAAAGCAGGTGGGGTGGAGGGAGGTAGCAGAAAGGTTCCCACCTGGGGTGGCCCTGAAGCCACTCAGCTAATCCAGCCTCACACCCGCCCTTGGGAAAGGGGTGGCTGGGTGTAAGCTAGCCTCTGTGGTCCTCAGCACGCGTCTCCGTGTCTCCGTGTCTCCGTGTCTCTGTGTCTCCGGCCACATGTCTCTGCCCAAAGCTCCCTGTCACACTTTCAGTCCCCCAGCAACTCCAAGCTGCATTTGGGCTCAATGTGCCCTGGGCTGGCCTGCTGCTGTCCATCCCTGGCCAGCCCTGCCACCCTGCTTGCCCAAGTCCTGTCCAATCCTACTGGTTGGGGGCTCAGTCCCAAAGCCTCTCTGCTCTCTCCTTTCCTCCATGGCTCAGTCATGTCACCTCCAGCATGGTCTCAAGACCCCTCTTGTCCATCCTTGACTAGGGCCAGCTCTACCCCTTCAGGGAAAACACCAAGAGGGACTGCCCAGGTTTTGTCTGCGTCCCTCACCTGGCACAGGAAAGGTGCCCAGGAGACATCAAGGCGAGGCAAGGAATGAAACTGCCGGTCAATCCAGTGTTCAAACTCAAATTCAGCGTCCCCCATGGTAGGCACACTGGTGTGACATGTGGCAGGCAATCCTCACAGCATCACCTATGCCTGGTCCAGCTGCCAGACCCACTTCTGGTTTACAGAAAGCCTGCAGATGGAGGAGCTGGCTCAAAGATCCTTCAAGTCATTGCTAGAGGGGAAAAGGCAGGGGTGGCAATCTTCTAGAATCAAAAAGAATAAAAAGACAACGAAATGCTACGTGCAAAGAAAAGAAAGACACCAGAAAGACATCTGGAAGCCCTGACCTGCAAGGTCCCCCTTCACCCCGGGCTGGGCCTCAGTTTGCTTCTGAAAAATGTGGGCATAAAGCCGCAGAAGGCCAGGGAAGAGCAGGCAAGGCAGAGGGAGTGCAGAGGTGGAAGGTTCCAGAAGGAGGAGGCTAGAGGCAGGGGTGGGAGAAGGAGCAGGTGGGCTTTCTTTGCTTTTTCTTTTCTTCTTCCGTTCTTTCTCTCTTTCTTTCTTTCTCTTTCTTTCTTTCTTTTTTTTTTTCAAGAGAGGGACGGTGAGAGGAAGAAGACACCTGGCACCCAGACGTGGTGCTGGGGTTCAAACTTGCATCCTCGCACATGTCAGGCAAGCACCCCTGTAACCGCTGAGCCACCGCTCCGTCCCCGCAGGTGGGCTTTCTGGGTGGAGATGGCGGGAGGGAGAGCGTGGGATGTGCGCTTGTGCCACCTTGAGCCACGGTGGAGACAGGTAGGAGTTGGCTCCTTGGAGAAGAAACCTGCCAGGTGGGGGCGCTTAGACCAGGCCTTGAGGCGTGATGTGAGGTCACTGCAGCCCCTGGTGGCTGAACAGGAAGGACGCACTTCTGAGTCTCAGCAGCAGCTGTCTGGGGCCACGCCTGGGCCCCAGCAGAACTGTAGGAAGCAGGTCTCCACCCCAAGGCAGCAGGAGACCCAGGCAACGACAGGGAGCCCCCAGGGAACCTCCCAGCTCAGCCACTGACTCAAATGTCCTCCTGCGAGCAGATGGCTGTGGACTAGGCTCTGGGAAGGTCGCAACAGCAGGTTCTGTCTCCACAGCAGGGGGTGGGGGGACTCATAGTGGGGGAACCAAATGCGCTCCTCTGGAGGCAGCTGACCCGCGTGTGGATGTGTCTGTGTGTCGCAGACATTTGTTAAACACTTGGGTTCCCGGGCGGCCCAGAGCTGACCCGGGGGGAACCGGCATCGGTGCCGACACTACCACAGCTCCCTAGGCAATGGGTGCTTGGCTGAAGGGCAGGGCCACTCCTCTCTTGGATGCAGGGACATGAAGCTGCAGCCCCTCCAGGACAGGGCCTCATACGCACGGCCTGACTGCTGAGCCAGAGTGCGGGTTTAGGGCCAGGGCTTTGGGCTCTGTCCCAGTTCTGGAATAAGTCACTCATAAAAGGGGCCCAAGGCTTGAGGTTCTGAAATCAGACAAAGCTGGATTTAGATTCCTGCCCTACGGTTTTCCCGCCATGGGACTTCAGGGACTCCGTGTGCTCCTCTGTCCAATGGGAACACCACCGATAACTACTCCGAGGAGTTGCTACAAGGATGAAGGACTGGATGGGAGGATGCACTTGATGAAGTCACCCTCGCCATGGCCACGGTCACGGTCATCATCAGAAAGAAAGGCGGGAAAAGCTCCCAGGGGAAAGACCCAGAGGCTGCCCTGTTGATCCCACTCAGCCTGGTCATGGCAGGGAGGTGCCTTGTCATCTCCGAATCCCAGGAATGGTGACCTGTAGGTGAACTGCTTTAACCCAAAGCACCAGCACCTGGACCGTTCTCACGTCCACCCCAGAATCACGCAGGGGACACCAGGAGGTCCTGGGCGCAAGGGGCTCTTGGGGAGGCCCGGGGGGGTTCCAGGAGCAGGAGCTCCCTTGTGTCAGAGATGGACAGCAGGCCCAGGGTCCTGTCCTCTGCCACCACGCCACCTCCCAGCCTCCCCTGCTGGCTCCCATCACCCCCACACCTTCCCAGGGAATTCCCCAGAAGCCATGCCCAGCCCCTCCCACCTCCCTCCACCATGGCTGTCCCTGCGCTGAGAGGCTGCTCTCTCCACCCAGGAACCCTGACTTCCAAGGAGCCCCCCGAGCTTGCACACCACCCTCCAAGCAGGCAGGGTTTCTTCCTTCCTCAACACCCCAACTTCCCCTTCCTGCACTCAGCCCTAGGCGCCACTCCTCAGCTCTTCCTCTTGCCACCTCAGGGCCTGGCCTGAGCTGGGCTGCAGGACAGGGAGCCTTGGGCTCTGCACTTATGCTAAGGGCCATGTGGTACTAGAGACCTGGAGAGAGGCTACGCCATTTGCCCAAGGCTGCACAGAATGTTCAGTGCGGAGTTGGATGTCCGACACCAAAGCTTTCCTGGAAATTCCCATTTCTGTTCTTCAAGGTCACCTCCTGGGGTAAGCCAGCGTCTATCTGGCCTGACTACCCAGCTGCTAAGCCCCTGTCCCGCTCCGGTGAGGCCATGTCCTCCTCTAAAGGCCTTCCCAGCCTGCTTTGGGCTGGAATGTGATCAAGGGACCTGGGCTCAGTCAATCCACAGCACCTGCCCAGACTTTAAAGCCAGAGCTAGAGGGGTACAGAAGCAGGCCCCGGGGAACTAGAGAGGGCATGGTTAAGCAGTGGCAATGGGGCACAACCATGTCGAGCGTCTGGAGTGATGGCTGTTAGCAAGAATGGAGGGAGGGAGGGATGCTGGGCATCTTCTTCCCATGCTCTGGTGGGGGCAGGGGCCACTTGGGACACAGAGGTGCTCAAAGACCCCAACTACCTGCTGAGCCACTAAATCAGCCACTCCTGGCATCCTGCCTGCCCCCCAGCTGGTTCGTGCAGATGCCACTCATTATTACTGGCTGCTAATTCTCCCAACAGGTCTTGGAGGCGGGTTGGCCATCTCCATTCCACATGTGAGGATTCGGGTTCAGCGGCGAATTCACTCGCCAGTCTCCTGCCACCCACTCTGCCTCTCCCTGATGTCTGTCAGAGAAGGGGACAGGTGGCCTGTGGAGCGGCCGCTGGAGGGCTGGGAGTGTCCCCAGGCCTGCATCTCTCTTCCGTGACCCCTCCTGGCTCCCCGGCCAGGCTTCATCTGAAGCAGAGTCACAAAGTGCTTGGGGCTCTGAGGGCCATGGATGGCACCAGGGCCACCTTGCTTTTCTTTTTCTTTTTTCTTTTTTTTTTTTTTTAAAGAGAGAGGGACACTGAGAGAGACCGAAAGACAGAATCAATTTTGTTTAGTTTTTCATGTGACTTTCATTCCTCAGACATTTCGTTGTGCATGTGGTGCTGGGGTTTGAACCCGCGAACTCGCCCATGCAAGGCAAGGGCCGCAACCGCTGAGCCACCGCTCCAGCCCGGCCCTGCTTTTCCTAGAACCTTCCTCATGTGTCACCATGGGGAGGGAACCGAGGGCTCGCATGTGGCAGGCAAGTGCTCTACCACCGAGCTGCACCCCCAGCCCTTTTGAGACAGGGTCTCACTAAGTTGCTGAGGCTGGCCTCCACCTGCCTGGGCCTCATGGAGCTGGGCCTGCAGACTGTGCCCTGGTGCCTGGCTTTAAAGAAGCAAACACACTTGCGGGCCAAGAAGGCTGCACGCTTTGGCCTGGCCCCACTGAGCCCTCCTGGCATGGGTTGGCCACGCTGAGCCAGCCCTGCCTCCCAGATGGCAAAGAAATGTAGATGGTGGCCTCAGGTAGCCTGGTTGGAAATCCCTGCTGTCATCCTCTGGTGGGTGGCCTCACCTCAGTCTCGCCTCTAACACGGGATGACAGAGGCTGAACACCCCTCAAGCACTCTGTGGACAAGGCCCGCGTCAGTGCCACGTTCTGGCTGAGCAGCTAGGTCAGCTGCGTGATGCTGACATCCATGAACTTGTGCAAGCCCCTGCCCTCCTGGGGCATTTCCCTGTCTTCAAAGGTCAGTGACTGCACCAGGTCACCCTCCAGGAGGTGATAAAAAAAATCACACACAGGTGGGCCACCTGCTGCCATCGCAGCTGAGCCCAGTGCCATCGAGGGAACCCACCCATCTGGTTCGCGGCTGCCCCACCTCCCCGGCAGGGAGAAGGCCACTGAGTCCCTGCCTGGAGGTGCCGAGTGGGTGGCAGGGCTGTGTCCCTGCAGCACAGCCACTGTCTTTCCCAGTTCCTTTGGACTCTGAGAAGCCTGCCGGCTGTTCCCACCCACTGGGGAACCAGCCAGAGTGGCAGGGAGGAGGACTGGGTGGCTCCCGGCCAGGCCCCATGAAGAGCTCCTCAGAGGCCTCTCTTCCCACATCAGGGAGGCGACGCTGAGAACCCCCGACCCTGGCACCTACTCAGAACTGAGCACACAGTTCTGATCCTGGGAGCTAGGGCCACCGTCACGGGGTGAAGCAGCTTGTCTGTAGTCACGCAGCCCAGAATCCTTGAACTTTCCATCTGGTAAGACGCAGTCTTTGGGCTGGACGTGACCTTCAACTTCCATCCTCCCCCAGGTGACAAGCCCAACAGCACACGGCCTGGGCGCCACCGTGGAGGGCTGTTGCCGGGGCTGACTCTTCCTCAGAGGGCGCCCGAGCCACTTCTGCAAAGGCCCCTCGCAGGGCTGTCACTCTTAAGCCTGGTGACTACTTCCACAGCCTCCGCAGACGCGCTCAGTTTACATGCGAAGGAACTGAGGCCAGAGAGCTGAAGGGTTTGCTCCAAGGCCCAAACCCAAATCTGACTCCAGACTCCAACCCCACTACTCTGCTCCCACCCTGGTCCCCAGGGACACAAGTGGAGCTGAGCACCTGGGCAGGGTAGAGCAGGGAGGGGGGTAGGGGAGGTCCCGACACAGTCCACGAGGGCACTGCTGACGAAGGCCAGAGAGGAGGCTGCTGCCCCTGTTCTGCCAGGCCCCTCGGGGTCTCTGGACACAACACCCCAGACCTATCCACCGAAGGTCCCAGGCGCACTAAGCTCTTCCCAGTTCCAGTCGGGCCACCTGCTGCTCCTCTGGCCCCCACAGGAGGGATCTGACCTGGGTCTCGTCTCCCCCAGTGATGGAGGGGCTCCTCAAAGTGAGCAATCGGTGCATCCAGGGAGCACAGCTAGACACAGGATGCCTCGTCACATTCAGAGAAACGGTCATTTTTCAGTCTGTCCCAAATATTGCTTGGGGACATATACATACTAAAAAGTTCTCCTGTGCAATATTTGAGAGATTCTTATGCTAAAAAAGTCACTGATCTGAAATTCAAATTTCACAGTCCTGCGTTTCCAAGGCAGCCTGACCTGAGCGCCAGCTGCGGATGGTGCCTAGCCCAGCGAGGCCTGACCAGGCGCCAGGCAGGCAGGCGGGGCAACCACAGTGCGCTCAAGGGAAAAGCCAGGCACTGGCTGCAGCCCTGTCCAGGCAGTCGGAGCAGGGCCCAGAGGCAGGAAGCACCCACGACCTCGGGCTCCTCTGTGAGTCCGTTCCTAGAGAGGTGGCAGGAGGGGTGCAAGGGCCAGTGGCCACGGTTGATGCTCTATGACAAGAACGAGCCTGCCAGCTGCTACTTCAGAGTCCAGAGGGGAAACAGAATGGCACTGTCCAACTATCTGCAGCCACACTCCTCGGGGCAGTGACCCTTCCCCCATGGACAAGCAGATTCCTGCCACAGGAAGGGGCCAGGGCCAAGAGACACCATGTGATTGGGTCTGAGCCACCTGCACTCCCAGCTATAAGCCCAGCACTTAGGCCCCATGGAACAAAAGCCACCTTCTAATTGCCCTGTTTGCCCTGGCATTAGGGCCAAATTGGGGCCCATTATCGGCTCTGTCATCCCAGCCCGTAACTAGTTCCCAGGGCTCTCTCTGCGTCTCATGTCCCCAGGCCCTGAGCACAGTTCCCAGCATGAGGGCAATGAGCCTTTGGCTGTGGTTGCCCTGCCTGCGTGCCAGGCTCCTGGTCAGGCCCTGGCTCCCCAAGCTCCTGGGAGCTGGGATGATGTATCCTCTTTAGACCACAGGGAACAGGACCATGTGAACTGTCCTCAGCCTCAGTCCCCCAAGTCGCTGAGATTTTAAGAGAGAGCAGGAGAGAGAAAGGGGAAAGAGAATCAACTTTAGTTTTTCACCTGGCCTTTGTTTCTCTGACACTTAGTTGTGTGCTGGTGCTGGGGTTTGAACCCAGGTCCTCATGTCAGGCAAGCGCTCCAACCGCCAAGCCACCACTCCAGCCTCCAAGTTGCTGGAATTATAGGGGTGTGCCACCACGCCCAGCTCTTCCAAATTTCTAAAACCAATAGCCTAACAGGGTGGGTCCAGTAGGGACCTTTGTAGAGACTGAGCAAGAGTGGGGACAGCAGGGGAAGATGGAGTGACGAGGTCAGGCAGGCAAAGGAGACAGAGGGACAGAGATCAAAGAGCACCACGCGCAGGGCCCTCCTTCACTCCTGCCATACACCAACATCAACTCCGTGCCGTACCGAACCGCCCTCACCCCAAGGGAAGCGTCCTGTGCGCTCCTGCTGATCACCCTGCACTCGTCACCATCTGGCCCTGGACTCAGACCCAGCAAAGCACAGATTTCGCTGCATGCCCCCCTTTCCAAGTCCCTGATGTTGGGCTGTTCGGGCAGCAGCCCTCCCTCAGGAGGAAGCCTGGCTGTTCCAGAGCTCAGGCTGCTCCATCGGCTGCTCAGTGCCTATGCCCGAGAGCCCATGAAGGACAGGTGAGTGAGCTGCGGAAGCTCTGCGCTCCCCGGCAGCTTCCTCTGCTCACTCTTCTTGGGTCACATCCTGCTGGACGACAGCCCCTGGTGCAGCCTAAGCCTCCTCACCAGGACCTCTGAGGGCCGGGGAACTGGGGGAGCAATGCACCATGAATTGTGGCCTCAGGAAGTCCCTACCACTGTCCACAGCCCCAGAGAAAGGGGATCAGAGCAAAGGGACACAGGGTGAGATGCGGAGGCTGACAAACCTGGCCTGTCCCCTCCCAGGCTGGGCCTGATGCTGTGGAGAGCAGGGCTTCCCGGGTGGAGCCGTAGGAGCCGGCTCTGCCTCTGCAGACAAGTGCCATGCCCGGCTTTGCCAGACTTGTCAGGGAGGCCACAGGGGCGAGCTGGCACACAGAGATGTGGCCAGGCTCCAAGACTGGGCAACAGAGGACAGGTAGGAGAGGGAGTAGCCCCCTGGGGCCGGAAGCGCGGTGTGGCAGAGACAGGAGCAGAAGCCAACAGCCACAGCACCAAAGCAACGAGCTGAGGCGTGTGCACGCCTATCGGGTCGCACACCTGTCCTGAGATGTGACGAGCGGCACGCCCTCCACCTCACACATGCCGCAGTGCCTCCACACGACGGCCGCAGCTAAGGCAGTGTCACCAGGGCTGGGCCAGATTCTAGGACCTTCTCACACTCGTATGGCATCCTCACACGGGCGGAGTGGGAAGCCTGCCCAAGCCCGTGGCAGACCCTGCTGAGCCCTCGCTCTCGCCTCTGCACTACGCCCTGCGCCATCAGATGGGGCCACGCGCGATGCCGAGCCCTGGAGGTGCAGCTGGGGGTGGGGAAAAGTGCTCCCAAGGCAGCCTTTGCCTCTCGGCCCTGGGCCCTCTGCAGCCAGTTCTCTTGGACCAGAGGGTCGGGAGCCAAGAGACCAGTTCAACTTGGCTCTTCCCGTCCTGGTGCGTGAGCCCGGGCAGACGCGCAGGCTGTGTCTCTGCCACGCACCGGGAAGCAGGCTGGCGCTGGGCTTGCTCTGACACCGCTCTTCTCCTCCCTCTGCCAATGAGCAGAGACCAACATCCCGGGGACAGGGTGGCCACGAGGAGGCTGAGGGCTCTGTCCTGGCCTTGCCCTGGGGTAATCCTGGCAGTCAGCTCTAGGGAGCTCAGCCTGGGGACTGGCCATGTCCCTGCTGCTTCTCAGCTCTACTTCCAGCCCCAGCTAAAAAGGCTGGGACACCACAGTCAGCTCCAGACAAGCAAATGGCCCTGCCCTTGGGGGGTTCTGAGACAGGAGAAAGGGGTACAGCCTGGAAGGAACTTGAGCAGGATACTCGCAGTCTGTGGGCCCACAACAGCCTAGGCGACCATCTTCCTCACTGGAAGCAGAGCTCCACAGGGACAGGGCCTGACACCCTGTTGGGTCCTCAGTGTCCCGCACAGCACCCAGTACCAAGTGGACACTAAGGATCCTGGAGTGAACACGTGTAGAACATGTGATGTGGCCTTTGAAGTACCCTGCCTGACAGCTCCTCTCCTAGGGGATAGAAAACTGTCACCTAACTCAGGGCTAAGGATGAAATGCAGAGCCTAGCACAGCCCCTTGGGGACTCCCAGTCTCCCACTGAACCGGTGACAGTGCAGGACTGGGGAGGGGAAGCTATGACAGGAAGAGGAAAGAGCAGCTCGAGAAGGAAGGGCTGATGGCCCTCTCCAGATGCCCTTGAACGCGGGCTTCAGGGACTTCCACCTGCAGCTACTAGGCCCCGCCAGCTGGAATCCCCCAACAGGGCTGGGAAAGATAGGGACCCACAGAGTTGTGAGCCCAGGAAATGGTCAGGACCAGAGAGGGGCTGGGTGGTGCTGAGCCTGGAGCCACGGGACGTGGCCTGGGAGGTGCTGCCCTCTCCCTAGACCAGTTCCCACTCCTGCTCAGGCACCGCCAAAGTACAGCCCTGGCACCCATGGCTATGTGTCAGCAGCTTGTCTGGGACGCTGGCAAGGCCACTGGGAAGCACCCTCAAGTAGAAACGAAGGAAAGCTGTAACAGTGAAAATGAGAAGTGTCTGGGTTAAGGCCAAAACTCTATAGCCTTTGCAAGAAGTTACAATTATAAACAACAGGCACCTCCAGCTCTCAGGCCAAGGACAAGCAGGTCTTGGTTAAGCTTTTAAAAGTTCCAAGTCAACACTAATCATCCCACAGTGTGACAACAAATGCAGCTTAGCCTACAAGAGTCACATGGCCCCCAACCCAGCCCCACAGGAGGTTCTCTAATCTACTCTCCCCAGGACATCATGTGACAGCAACTCCATACAGCCCCCACGTCTGAGGTGTCTCTCAGAGACCACCAGAAGGGGTGTGCGAGGGCCTGCAGAGGGGGTGGACTCGCTGCATTCCCAGGGAGACCCAAGAAGCCAACCCAGGTCTTCAGGCCCTTACCAAACACACCAGCACCTCATCCAAGACACTCAGCTTCGGAAAGAAAGGCAAAGTCTCAATGAACAACAAGAGAACCTACTAATTGCACACTACAGTGCAGGCAGGCCATCTTTTTTGCTTTGTTAGAGAGAGGGAGGGAGGGAGAGAGAAAGAGAATCAGTTTTATTTAGTTTTCCATGTGGCTTTTGTTGCTCCAACACTGTTGTGTACGTGGTGCTGGGGTTGGAACCTACACCCTTGCGCGGGCCAGGCAGGCGCCGTAGCCGCTGAGCCACTGCTCCAGCCCCCAGGCAGGCCATCTTAAGCAAACCTCTCTGCCCTGCAACGCTGCTGGCACTAGTCCCATCTGACAGCAGAGGGGACTGCAGGGGCACCTCAGGTGGTGCAGCCGGGTCTAAACCCGAGTGCCTGACCCTGCTTCCCACCCTCAGAAGCCCTGTGCCCCCAGTGCAACATGAACTGCACCCGTGCTTGTGGGCACACATGCGCTGGTGTGCCAGGACCTCCAGCTGGGCCATCACAGATCTCCTTTGTCTCTCGCTCAGTCTAAGCACAACACCCTCGCCTGCTTGTGGCTGCCCAGTCAGGGGCTCTAGGGAAGGGACATGACTATGGAAGTCTTCCAAAGGGGCCCAGCAGCCCGCTGGTCCCAGATGGTCTGGCCCCAGGAGCAAGCCACGTGCACCGGACATCCAGATGGGAGGTGGTATCACACACAGCAGTTGGCAGGGTGGCCCACAAGAACCAAGGGAGACAGGCCTTAGGCAAGCTCTTCTCCCCACGAGACCGAATCTCCTTCAACCCTCTGCTCAAGTCCGGGAGCGGATCTCAGGGGCCCCAATGAATGTGGGGGAGCAGGTCTCAGGTTCAGAACTCAGCTTCAGAGGCACAAACATGCCAACTCTGTACTGGTGGCCTTCTAGGCGAGGTCACAGGCCCTTCCTTGCAGAGACACTGCAAAAAGGGAAATGGCAGCTACTCTGGTTGCTCTGACCCCAAGTCTGCCCGGTTCTTCCCACGACAGCCCTGGAGTTACCGAGGAACCCAACTGGCGGCCAGCAGGCTTACGGCCTGTTCCAGAGAAAGACCAGTGCCTGCTCCACTGAGCTCCCTCCAGCTGGGAACTCGCAAACCACCAGGGCCCGAGGCTTCGGATTCCAGCTCTTAGGGCCAAAAAATTAAGATGGAGGCCATGGGCTTTGCTCGGGGAAAAATCAAAGCCATCAAATGCAGTGCCCCAACTTACTGGCCAGGAATAGCTGGCACTCCCTGTGGCGCTGACAAGAGGCCCAGAGATGGTGGCCATTATCCATCGGAGTTCCGTGCTGTGCACTGAAGCAGAAGCACCTGGGTGGCATCACCAGGACGGGTGCACGCGGCAGGCAACACCTTAAGTCATTTGTTTATTTCTCAAGATGTGCACACTCAAGTATTAAGTTGGCCAGGACAACTCATGGCTCCTAGGTATGTACAGGTCCTTCAATGGCTTGGGTTACAGACAACTTCATAGCTAGTGTACCACACACACAAGATAAAACAGGAAGCCTAAAAACCCCAAGCCACTCCAAGAAAAACGAGGAAGAGGGTACAACGCGGCGTCCTGTGTGGGGATCAATGCACGAGGAGGGGACAACAGAGGGGCAGAAGGCAAGCTAGCTTCGATCTCCGTCGACTGCGGGTTCCGTGGGGATGTTCAGGGGATGGAGTTCAACAGGTCCTTCAGGAAGCTCTCTGGATCTGTGATTTCTGACAGAAGACCTGGAAAACAGGGCAGAGGGTGGGTAGGAGCAGCACACACAGCCCCCAGCTCCCCTGCGCCCCGGCCGCGCGTTCATGCAGAGCTCAAGATGCGCCCCACGAGCTCTCGCGGAGCCACTCACTGGACACGCGCAAAGACTGGAGACCTTCGCCAGGCAGCACACAGCCCTGTTTGCTCTGTAGCAGGTGCTGCTACTGGGGACAAAGTAGCAGAGGCCAACCTGAGCTCCCTGGTGCAGAGGATCTCGACCTGACTTGGGGGCCACGGCAGAAGCTGTAAACCCCCTGGAACGGTGCGTTCTGAAGGAAGGGCGCCCACAGCCTTCGTCATCTTCTTAAAGGAATCTGGGACCAAAGTAAGGCCAATGCCACGCCTCAAGGGCTGGGAGGAGCAGAGCGGGGTGGGGCCCTGGGTTCTTCTGAGGTTTGATCCCATCGCTAGTCTTTGTTTCCTGAGCAAAATGATGGAGGTCAGAAACTCTGCTTCCTCAGCCTCAAGCAGGCAGCAGACACTACGAAGCCTCACTCCCTGCCGCGGGGACCAAACAAGGCTCTTCGGTGGTGTAGAAGCGCCCAGCATGTGGAAGGTGCTCCACCCCCCGAGTCCCCAGTGGCCCAACATCAAGCAGGGCACAAGACACTGACACCTCAGACTAAGGAGATGTGGGCTCTTAACCAGCCCACACCCAAGCATCTGCTGGAGGAGGGGTGGCTCGGATCCTTCTCTGTTGATACTGGAAGGTGTCTGCAGCTCTTGCTCCTGCCTGAGGAGCTTAGAGCTCCTAACAATACAATCACGCAGCAAAAGCCCGATCTAGGAGCAGAGGCCAGGTTCCCTGCTGACAGGGGCTTTGGCTCTCCCTGCTGGAGACCAGCTCAGGGCAGGGCCCAGCCCACCTGCTCCCGCTCACTGGCTCTGAGTTTCACAGTCATTTCCACACCATCTCCTTTGACAGGCAGACTTGGCACTGAGGACACAGAGACAAATAAGACAGGCTACCTCTTCTTGGCCAGGGCTACCTTTTGGGAAGCAAGCAAGCAGCATGTGCTTAGGCATGACCGTGCTCAGCTGTCCTGCCTGGAAAAATGCAGGTGGGAGCAGTACAGCTGGTGAGGTTAGCAGAGACACAGAGGCCACCCAGACAGCAGGATGACCAAAGCCCTCCACTGAGGCCGCTGCTAAGACCCAGGGCAGAGGTCTAGGGCTTTGGGGGAAATTGCTCAATTGGCACTGGGTTGGGAAGAAAGAGGAATTCACACCGCACATCATTCTAGATCTTCAGCCAGTTTCATTCCCACAGAATCAAAAGACAAATGTCAATGAGGTATTCTCTTGATAGTGAAATCTGGGGGGATTTCTCTCCCTGCATTTTAACACAATCCCCACAATGAACATCAGAGAACAGTGAAGCAGAGAGCCAACTGAGAAAGAGAGCTAGGCGGTTTCGGTATCTCTGCTTTGGCTCAGGGTGGCTTTCCTTTGTCAAGACAGCTCTGGCACAGGGCTATGAGGCAACAGCACGGCGACAGAGGGCACTGCACTTTTAGTCCCGGGTGAACTTTCCCACGCTTGGCCCGAGTCACCTCCACCTGCTGTTACTTGATCATGAAATCCAAAAAAAAAAAAACTCTTAATATGTTTGCAATTGGGATGACAAATCTGTTATACAAGGACTTTGTGTAAGGAGAGAACAATGGACGTCAGCTTTGCACACTGTGTGATGAGGAAGCGTCTGCCCGCGTCTCCCACGACATGCTTAAAGTGTGACTCTATTCACACACTCAAGAGGTGCTTTTTGCTGTTGGAGTTGCCATCTGTTTAAGAATCACAGTGAACATCTCCCACATCTCCCTGGGGGTAGTTGTGACTGAGAGGTCTCTGTCCCCCAAAGGCAGGAGGAAGACAGATATAGCCCCTTTCTCCTGCTAGTTCTCTGAACTGTCATAAAAAGTCAAAGGTAAAAATGGGCTCTACCATTTCCTGGCTACATCTAGCTGGTCACTTAGCCTTCAAAAGCTTAGTTACTGCATCGGGGATAAGCAGAGTGGCCACTCACACAGGCAGCCTGGAGGACTCACTCATACACAGTGAGGGACAGAGCCTGGGAGGCAGCAGTGCCCAGAGCACAGCACAGCTGTGGCTCACCTATCAGTGGCTTCATATTTACATTCCTTCCTGGGGACTTTGGTGGTAGCTGATTCACAAATGAAGCTTTGTGAAGACAAAGCTACAGCCTGCCCCACTGAGACAGACGCGGGCCTATACAAGATAAAGCCTTGACACTGACCGGCTGCATCGAGGAACTCCGCAAAGGTCTCCACTGGCATGAACTCCTCCTGGAAAGTCTTCAGGGCCTTGTCAGAAGCTTCGTAGATGGGCATGTCATTGTGACGGATGTACTCAGCCAGAGAGCAGGACCAGCCGCCCTCTGTGTTACTGGTAGGCACCTTCTACAAGAACCAACAGAGACAAGGCTGGGTGACTCGCAGCACACTGCCCGGTGCTTGGCCTGGAGCTGGTCGGGCCATCTGGACCCCGTGGAGAAAGCCCTCACCATGCACACCAGAGCTTCCCCGAGGATGTGTGCTACCTCCAGGACCAACAAAGTTTAAGTCAAGCCTCCTAAAGCCCTCATTGCACTGTGCCACCTGAACCTAGGAGCTCCACTGTGGCTAAGGAGCTTCCAAAGCTAAGGGAATCACCGTGCTCTGATTGAGCTGTTCCACTCAGATGACAACAGGATCCACACGAACACTCTTGGTTTCCTGAAGGCACAGCTTCCCAGGGAAATGCACTAGGAGCTGGCAGCAGGCTTGAGGTGCATGAGGACGATCCAGCTGCAAATGCACAGTGCAGATGGATGTGCAGGTCTGGCCTGAGCCCTCCCCACAGCAGGGACTGGGTGCTTCTGAGGAGCAGAGCACCTCCAGGGCAGTGAGCCGCAGCCTGTGGAACCCAGACATCCTACACCCAGCAGAAACCAGCAGGGCCCGTGGCTTCCTTACCTTGAACATGTTGTAAATGAGATCAACGAGGGCCCAAAAGAGAAGGGAAGACCGATAAACAGAATAGTCCTTCACTGCCTTGTCTGTCAGCCTGGAAAAGATCAAGCCCCATCCCGTGAAGTCCCTAGAAGGCCACTTGCAAGGACAGAGCAAAGCATTTTGGGGTCAAGGGAAGAGTCACTGTGATCTCTGCCTTGCGTGGCTTGGGCTCTGTGCCTGTCGCCTTGAAAAGAGCAAGTAATTCTGAAGCCCCGGGCCACAGGGGATTCATTTCAAAGATGTTCCATGAAATCACCTGACTCGCTTAGCACTATCTTCCAAACCACAGCAAAACAAATGGGGAGACCTCAGTCCCACATGGCAATCCAAGGCTCCCGACTTAAGAAACAAGGGTTCCCATGTGCCCTGTGTTTAGCCCTACACTAGCTCTTAGACACGATGGTGCCTAACGCCTGACGAGGGAAACAAGGTCACACTTCAGTCTTCATATCCCCACCAGTTTTATCAACAGCCAGCAGACCCAAACCAGCCAGACGCCATCATCTGTCGAACACGCTCTGCTGAAAAACACTAAGCTGGTCGAAAACTGGTGTTGAGCAACAGCAATATCTAGGATGCAGCACACAACCACTCAACACCTTCCGAATCCTGGGATCACCCCAGAGCCAGCTGCCCACCACACCCTGCGTTCCCAACCTGGACTGTCATCACTTAATCTAATGATTCAGTTCAGGATTAAAGACAGTCAGTGCCCTGGAATACCAGGGGCTCTGACAAGGGCCACGGCCTTCTCAGCAGACATTCACAGCCTGTAATGATCACATCAGGTAGAGCCTGATAACACAAGGAAAGACTGGAATCCCCTTAGCACAGGGAGTGAAGCGTCAGTGTAAGGATCTGGCTTCTGCCACCCAAGCTCTGTAACAAACCTCATTTGCAAACAACATCACATCTGTAATGAGTAAGTAAAGCCCAGGTGAACGCTGATCATGGAGTATTCCACATCTTGGAAAACATCCCATGGCTAAAGGGACAGCTATTGAACTGTTGAGTTCTCAAATGTACATACATGTAAGAATCATAACAAGACAAGCATGGATGCTACTTACTAGAAGCTAAAAGCATGGGCCTCAAATGAGGGAGCGCCTGGCATGGGACAGGCCATTCACACCTGCATTCAGTAGATGCTCAACTCACAAAAGGAAAGTGAATAATAAAAAGAGAGATGAGTGCTAAAATACGCTGCCTGTACCGCCCCTCTGCCCAGGACCCCCCAAATGCCCACCTTCTCCTCTGCCTACCAGCCCAGGATGCTGCAGCCTAAAATAAAAATTACCATCAGGTGGGCCTGTGGGTGAGGACAACTTTCCACTTCCCTGCACCCCTAAGTCCTGGCAGATAAGACAGCAGATGAGGCTGCAGGGAACTCAGCAACTCCTTGGCTTCAATGCCTGCAAGTTCCCAGCAGAGGAGGAATCTTTTTTATCCTGAATGTAAAATGGCCGAAGTCACCAGTTTGTCTCAAGCTACATTTGCATGAATCTGCAACTGCCCCAACCTCAAAATGTGCCAGTCTTAGGATAAGTGTGCTGCCAGTGACTGCCCAACACCAGATGACACACTCTGACAGCGCAGCTCGGGGCATGAAGGCAGGGGTCACTTCTTCCTCAAGCTCAGCCCCCTCTTTGGAAGGCGTCCACGTGATTAGAGAAGCAGGTCTGGAAGAAGAAAGACTCCAGAACACAGGATGGATGGGATGAACGCCCTTCAGCATGGTCTCTCTTCCAAGGGTGTCCCAGTCCTGGGACAGCCCTTAGCACTCTTCTGGTCTGTTTCACCTGCCCCAGACCATGGCCAGGCGAATCTTCTCTGCAGCTATCCTGCCTCGTAAGCAGGAATTCGTGGGTAACCCTGCCCAATTTAATTATTGAAAGCTAATTAGTAAAGGTGACTAGACAGCTACAGAGAAAACGGCAAGGCGTGAACGCAGCTCAGCTGAACTTCCTAACTGAGTTTTGACCAAACTGGCTTTTCCTGAACTGCCTGGGACACACTGAACCCCAGCCTCCTAACAGGAGGCACAACAACTCCAGTAGGCTCAGCTTTCACCCCTGCCACCGAGAGAGCCTGTGCCCAAAAAACAGCCACTCTATTTGCCACAAATGCACACCGAGTCTGGCTTACTGACGACGTCATATTCACAGGATTGCACTTTTGATTTCAAGTAGCTAGTTAACTATTAATGCTCAGGCTCTTGGGAGACACTGGTAAGTGACATGCTCAGAATGGGGACAGGGGTTATATAAGAATCTGACTAACTTGCTCCCTCCCTCTACCCAAACAGGCTGGTATTGGTCAGATTCAACAAGACAGCTCCTCCAGTCCAGCCCCTCTGGGGCATGAAGTACCTACAGACAGACAATGTTCAATATATCAGAGCTGACAGAGGCAAAGCAACCAGGTGTGCCAGTTCAGACCCCTTAGGGACCTGAAAGTCCCTATCTGCGCCCTTGTTGGCCTATACATGTGGAAATGACCCCTTAGATCCTAAGCTACAAGATCCAGAGACCTAAAGCAGAATCAAAGGGACAGGTCTTCCAGAAATGAAGCAAGAGCACATCTCATTGCAGTGGCAGAAGCGAGCTGCAGAGACTGCTCCCCCACCACCAGCCTGAGCAGAGTCAGAGCTCACTCTGCACTCGGTAACCACTGGGATCATCTCAAAGAGCTGGGGTCACTGCTGTTGTTCACAGGGGTTTCTCCCAAGACACCAGCCATCTGACCCAAATTGCAGCACAAAGTCATGAAAGCAAGAGCCACTTGTTCCCAAGGTGCAGCTCCCTCACGGGAGGCATCCACGTGAGTAGGGGAGTGGGTCTGGAAGAAAGCTCACAGAGAACATGAGACAGGTAGGATAGGAACAGTAGGAACCAAGGAGTGAGAAGGATGAGCTTTTAATTATTAGAAAAGAAAACCCCTAACTACAGTCATGCTGAAACCTCTTAGTTTATGGCTAAATTATCAAGTCAAAAACCTAGTTACCAAGACTAGAGTGGTGGCTCAGTGGTAGAGCACTTGCCCGGCATGTGCAAAGACACAGATTCGAACCCCAGCACCACATACACAACTAACTGTTGGAAAAACAAAGGCCAGATGAAAAACTAAATAAAATTGATTCTCTCTCATTCTCTTCCTCATATATTATATATACACACATACAACCAGATGAAAAATATAAACAAAGTTGAGTCTATTAAAAACAAACAAACAAACTTCTAGTTACCTGGATTCGCCCCTGCGGGTCCTAATCTTATTAGCTGTATTGTCCTGCCTGGCTGCCTTCCTCTCTGAATTTTCTACATAAGGTAAACCTGGCTTTATTTTTCCAGTGGATGAAGGAGGGTACGATGCAAGAATACACTGGCCATTGAACTGCCAGCCATTAGCCTAGACTCAGTATGAAGGAACCAGCGTCAGTGTCACCTGCCTTTACCGAGCACACGTGGACGAGCTTTGAAACACATTAGACACAATCCAGGCAGCTGCTTTCTGAAGCTGGTACTGACCTGGTAGCTCCCCCTGGAGCCACGGCCCGGGCCTGCGAGGTCACCAGCAGCCTCCGCAGGATCTCCACGCGTGTGGCTCTCCACTGCTCAGGGGGTAGAACGTGCAGGGCCAGGACTGTGAAGTAGTGTGGCCCATCCACATCAAAGGCACTCTCCACCCACTTCTCCTTGGGCTGCTCCAGGAAGCCTTGGAGATTCTTCTCTTCTCGAGATGTTGCTCGGGTTCTGGAAGGAAAGGGGCATGGTGGGAGCAGGAAAGTGCCATGGCGCCCTCCCTCCATCAACCCCAGCGATGCTCCCAGGCCCCTGTTGGTGGCAGTTTCCCTGCCCCTTCCCACAACAGCTCCTGGCCGTGGAGCACCCTGCCAATGGGTATGTTCACTAACACTCCCCAAGGACCTGTCCTGACTGATGCCCAAAGTCACTAAGCCAATGAATGAGAGCATCCAAGTGTGGATGGATCTAGGTTCCCCGACACGACCAGGCCTGAACTCTCCCTTTCCCGCAGAGGCACCACAGCCACATCTGGCTACTTTCCAGGCTCTGTTGGGCTTGTTTTTTCACGATGGGTGTCTCCTCCTTCATGAGAACAGTTTCTCCTAGGCCGCTCTTGCTCATTCCTGCCTAAACCATGTGACGATGACGATCATGGTGAACTTGAACACCAGGTACCATTCCCAGTGCTCAGTGTGGATTATCTCATTTAATCCTCACAAGCACCCCGCAAGATGGGAACTACCACTGACCCAAGTTTCCAGAGAAAACTAAAGAAGAGTTAAGTATCTTGCCTAAAGTCACAAACCGGGCTGAGGACCCTGGCAGTCTGGCTCCAGAGCTGATTCGCTGTTGACTCTATCTCCTCCCCATGATGAAGCCTCGATGGCGGCACTAAGAGATCACTCAGTCCTTCCTGATTATGTACTTCTGGCTACACTGTCTCATCACCTAGCTGGTGCTCTCCTGCCTCGAATGCTTGATGCCTTATCCTGATTCAGTGTGTGTGTGTGTATGAGGATGGGGTGGGGGGACCAAACATCATGCTAGCAGTCACCAAATCCCAGGGCCCAGGTCTGCAGATGGCCCTGCCACAGCTGCTCGGCTATGGAGATGAAGGAGGGGACGATGCAAGGATACGCTGCTTCCTTCTGCTCCCTACAGAACGGGCCTGGCTGGAAAGTGCCTACAGACTCAACGGGCTCTTCCAGCCCCTGGGGACCCTGAGGCTTCTGGCCATTTTAGGATCTGCTAATCTCTGCTCTGGCTTGTAGGAGCTATGGTGTGACAAATTGGCCTTTGCAGACACGCATCTGTAGCCAAGCTCACACCAATGTCAAATGGCGTGAGGGACACAGAATGAGGCTGAGGCACAGAAGCTTCTGGGTTGGCCTCTGCATGCCCAAGGTAGATGCCAAGAGCCAAGTCCCTTCCCATTCATAGACTTGGGCAGGAGTTCCAAATGTGTGGCATGAGGAAGTCACCGGCCCTATCCCAGCAGGGTAAACCACACAGTGTCCTCCTCACTGGGTCTGCTCTCCCTGGGGAAGAAGCAGCTCATTCCACCCCATGGCTGGAAGCCACACCTCTATAAAAACCTGCCACAGGGGCCAGGAACATGCTAACAACACTGCCAGGCTGCGGTGGGGTCTGAACGGGGGCGTGTCGGTGCTGTCAGCAAGGAGTCTGCGATGGTGTGACGCACTCCACGGTGGCCCTGCCCTGTCTTTTCACAGTGAAGCCTGCCTGAGCTCTTGAGGTCAGCTTCCTATCTCAAGCACAGGACAGGAAGGAGAGAAGGCCAGAAAGGACAAAGGCCTACTGTGCTGCTCGCCCACAGCACAGCCTTTGCACAGGTGCCAGTTTGAAGCCATTCACACAAAACCCCAGAGCTGAGGCATAGTAAATTTCTTAATTTGCTTCTAAAACCTGGAGTGGAAGAAGCCTTTCCACCTCGAGTGCTTCTTTAAAGGACACCTCGAGGTGGCACCTAACTATGCCATGCTGTGTACACAGATAACACGTTTTCTTCCTGGCTGCCTTCCTTCTCAGCTGACTTCCCAGATAATCTTCAACACCCTCTCCCGTCTCACTTGCCAGAAGCATCACTTGCTGGAGAGAAAACCAAGGCAGCAAACCCAGTCTCCCAGCGCGAAGTGGGGCCGCAGTTCCAGCGCAGCGCCGACGAAGCCTCCACCTGCAGCAGCTCCTGCGCCCTCCCCACGGCTGCATCCGAGAGGACACGGTGACTTTGCCCATTCCCTACCACACTCCTGGCTGACAGATGCAGCCCTTGGCTGTCCGTGGGGGGCACAGGGCAGCTCCGGAAAGCTGCCCACTCTACTTTATCCTGAGCAACCCCAGAAGCTCAAGATGAGCACCCCTGCCCTGGCATAGGCTGCCTAAGGTCAGTCCCTGGCTCTGGAACTAAGCAGAGAGGTGAAGGAAAAGCTGAGGGAACTAACTGGGCAGAGAGCTGTGGCACAGATTAGCCAAGAGGCCACCCCTGGGCTACAAGATACTGACGTGTTGAGGACGTAAAGCACGGTGTGAATGATGTACGGGATCAGGTGCACGTTGCTCTCCCGGCCGCCCCCGCCAGTGTCCGCGCTGAACGACTGCTCCATGGCAAAGCGCAGGAGGAGCAGCTTCATGTCGTGGATGTTGAGCTGGTACGTGGGCTCCCGCTGGCCTGTACACTCCTGCAGGTAAGTGTTGTGCCTACAGAGAAGCAGCACAAACGTGGAAGCAGGAGTGAGCTTCCTGAGAAAGCCAGGCTGCAGGGTTAAACAGAACGAAAGGGAGAGCTGAGGATGAGGGCTGGGGCCAGCAGGAGGCAAGACCGCAGGGCGTTGTCATTTCTGCGGTGACTGATTGTGATGCTCCCTAAGCTTGATGAGCACTCGCCGCTTTTCAGGGTCCCTTTCCTGAAGGACAGATGTCACAGCACATACCATGTTATGATATTACTTTGGAGGAAGAAATGTGGAACTTACCCATTCTGACAACATGATCACCAATAAGAACTCTCTTCAACCTTCGTTGAAGGTTTTCGTTTTTATAAGTCAAAATATATTCCTGGGCTGCAGCGGCGGCTCAGCGATTGGAGCACCTGACTGGCAAGCATGAGGCCTAGGTTTGAACCCCAGTACCATGTACACAACTAAGTGTCAGAGAAACAAAGGCCAGATGGAAAACTAAATAAAATTTATTCTCTCTCGCTGTTTAAAAAAAAAAAAAAATTCCTGTCCTTTTGGGCCTTGTCTCTTATTAGGTCTTGATCTTGAGTGAATACTCAACCTCTCTCTACTACTGGAAGTAACACATGATAAGCCTTTAAATATGCTGCCTGTTGTTACTTTTATCATTATTACTCCAGGAGCCTGGTTGATGGTACACACCTCCTCATCCCTGAGCTTTGCAATAGGACTTGGAGAGTGGGGCCTTAGAAGGAGTCCAGTATCCCCCTGCCACTAAGCTTCTTTCATCATTTTTTTCTTTCTTTATAACACAGGGACTAAGCCTAAGAGCACTCTCCCACTGAGCTATGTTCCCGGTCCTTGTTTTATTTTATTTTGAGACTGGGTCTTGCTGAGTTGCCTCAACTGGCCTTGAATTTGCGATCCTCCTCCCAAGTAGCTGGGATTACAGGCATGCATCACTGTGCCTTGTTACTTTCATTATTTAAACATCAGAGCCACAATACCATTATAAGTGAACTTTGGGTTATTCTGGCCTTAAGGACCAAGTCAGGGTCCTGAGTCTCATGTCATAAAATTAAGGAGGGAGAATGACAGACCAAAATTTTAAACAGTGCCTCAGAAACTGAGAGTGCTCTTTTCTCTTGACCTCAGCAGGTCACGACTTCTTAAATTTCCACCACCTTCCCCCATTCCCATCTGCTCTGCACAACTCCCCAGCAAGCAGAGAGTGATGGATGCCCAAAGATCGGGGCAGGAAATAACAGCTGGACCGACAGTTTATCAAATTCTTTCTACCGGGGGCTGGAGCAGTGGCTTGGTGGTTATGGTGCCTCCTGGCGTGGGTGATGAAGGTTTGAACCCCAGAACCACGTACGTACACAATGAAGTGTCAGAGCAACAAAAGTCACATGAAAAACTAAATAAAATTGATTCTCCCTCTCTCTCTTTTTTTATTTAATTTTTTTGATGGTAGTGGGCTTTGTACCCAGGGGCACTCTACCTCTGAGCTGCAACCCCAATCCTTTTATAATTTTACTTTAAGACAGGGTCTTACTAGGTTGCTGGGATTACAGGTGTGTACCATTGTGCCTGGCAAATCCTGTACTGTTTACCATGGTTAATGCTCTATACTTACCTTGCCAAGCAAGTGGCAAAAGCCGATTCAGGGACGTGTGGCCCCCAGACCGGGAGGAGCCCATTGCATTTAGTGTTGGCATTCTGTAGAGCAGCACTTTCCCACTCTTCCCGGCCTCGAGCCAACCTGGGTGGGGAGCAGAGCAGGGACAAATGACTGCTGGAATTAAGCTGACACCAGACACCTGGGCGAGTGGGTGGGGAAAGGTTTAATGCTAACAGTATGTATGTCAGGCCATGCTCCTGACCCTATGGAGAGAATTGGCCATTTATAATCTCTGGACTTAAGAAAAAAGTCTGGGGGGCTAGAGTAGTGGCTCAGTAGTTACAGCGCTTGCCTGGCCTGTACAAAGACCTGGGTTTGAACTCCAGCACTAGATACACAAAACTAAGTGTCAGAAAACAAAGGCCTGATAAAAAAATAAATAAAATTGATTCTCCCTTTTTCTCTTTAAAAAAAAAAAAGAAAGAAAGAAAGAAAAGAAAAGAAACAAGTCTGCATATCATAAGGTCAGGTGAGGAGCAGGAGTGACCAACCAAATTTTAAATATTTCAGTGTTTTTTCTTTAAGAGAGGGACAGTGACAGAAACTGAGGGCGCCCCTTTCACTCACCCTGTGGGTGGGCCTCAGCAGGTCAGGACTTTTGTAAATCATGGTCAATGCTGGCTTCACTAACTCAGGTAAGCAAGCCATGTGCCAAAGCCAATCACATGTCCCTAATACCACGGTGGCTCAGCAGTTATGGTGCTTGCATAGCATGCGCCAGTATGTGAGTTCAAACCCCAGCACGACGTACACAACAAAGTCTCAGAGCAACGAAAGCCACATGAAAAACTAAATAAAATTGATTCTCCCTCTCTCGCTGTCTCTCTTTAAAGAAAAAAATAAAAATAAAATAAAAGGCTTGATGGCCTATATGGCCTGAGGCAGAACAGCTTGCTCCCCAGAGACAGAGCGGATTTGGAACTGCAGGTTGGCAGTCCTACCCTCTCCAACTCCAGGGCCTGGGGCGAGTGGCCCACTCCTCAGAA
The DNA here is from genome assembly GCA_004027875.1 of Aplodontia rufa. Lineage (NCBI taxonomy): Eukaryota > Metazoa > Chordata > Mammalia > Rodentia > Aplodontiidae > Aplodontia > Aplodontia rufa. The sequence goes on from PVKS010007334.1 coordinate 23,431, forward strand.
ATAACGTAGTTCCAGAGCTGAAGCACAAGGGAGCGGGGAGAGGCTCTGGGAAGCCTGCTGACGCGTTCTGCAAAAGCCAGTGCCTACCTGACAGCAGCCAGGTGACAGTCATAGTGCACGATGTTGAAGTGGGACACAGTGCTGTAGCCCTGCTGCTTCCGGGGCTTGTTCTCCATCTCCTCCAAGGCCACCCTCTTGGTGAAGGTGTAGATGCCCAGGACCTTGGTGGGCTGCAAGACAACAGATGAGGAGCAGAGGTGAGGAGAAACCCACCCGGGCTTTGGAAGGAGGTGGAGCAAAGTGAGAACCGAGCATCTCCCTTCCTGGGGATGCCTTGGGATTCAGGCTGCTTTACGCAGGGAAGAGCTCAAAAGAGCTCAGAAGAGGGGTGCTCTGTTTCAAAAACTGTTTGTTTCCACCAAATCCCAGAGCAGTGTTGAAAGGTGGTGGGACCTCTGAGAGGTACGCAGGTCACGGGGGCTCCACCCTCACGACGCATCAACAGGGATGCTGTGAGCAGGCCTCTCTAAGAGATCTTACCAGAAACCTAGACTTCAGCTCTTTGCTCTTCAACTTCCAGAACCATAGCTAAAGTCTCTGTTCTTTACGGGTTAGCCTTGGGCATTCTGTTACATATAGCAGCAAAAAATGGACCAAGACAGGGGCACCTCAGCCGTGGGTTAGGCTCCCAGCTAGGTGCAGCACGGTGAAAGGGATGTGAGAGCAGCCAAAAGGAGGGGCTGGGCAGCGAGGCAGAGACACAAGCCCCAGTCACTCTCCTCTGCGTGTCTTGTCTATCTGGAAATGCAGGCACGCTGCCTTCTTGAGAGAGACAGGCAGAGCTGAGGAAGCTGCCCTTCCACAGCCTGAGTGCTGAGTGGGAAATTCAGCTGCAGAGGAAGAGGCGACCTTCTAGGCCTCTAGGGAGCAAACAGGTCACTTGCTGCACTGCTCCTTTCAGGTGTAATCCAGATTGAATGTGCCTAGAAGGTGGGGGTTTCTGATCTCCCCTGTTATCCTGAATGGAAGCAGTGCAGTGTGCTGTGAAAATCCCAGGCCTGGAATACGAGTAGCTCCAGCTGGAATTCTGGCTCTACCATGTTTCCTTGTTTCCTTAAGGATAAACTGGGACTTTTTATGTCTAAAGACACAATTACCCAGTTTGCACAGAGCTCTGAGCCTGAGGCCTTACATGGAGAAGGAACCCAGTGGGTCAACTGATCGCTGAGGATGATGAGGCTCAGCAGCGTGCCTCCCCACCCTTAAAAGAGGACAGCACACAGCCTAGCCTTCACCCCAGTCTGCAAAAGCATGGTCTGCAGAAGAGGGATGCGGCTGAATATGGGGCCAGACTATGCCATCAGAGCCTAGCAGTGGTACCTGGAACTTGTACCCCTCTCTGCAGATGCAGCACGTGAGGCCTGGCTCCTCGATCAGCTCTTCCATCTGCTTCAGGAGTGCTGTCTTGGTCACCACCTGGCCCTTTTCGTTGGTCTGTAGGGGAACCCAGGTGGCATGTCAGAAAGGGATTCCCCCATGCCCTGCCACCCTGGCTTGGGGACGCTCAAAACAAACACTGCTACATCCAGAGCAAAGTCCTTCAGTTATCTTCTAATGAAAGGGAATATCCGGATTCTTCCGCTATTCTCCCCTCTCAGCAGGAACTGCTAAAGCAGAAGGGAACTTGCAATGAGAACTTCCAAGTGGTGACTCCACCTGCCACCAAGCAAATCCCCTTTCTTTGTGCCGGCAATACCAGGTCTCAGCTGAGAAGGGCTGCCGCATGGCTTGTTTACTATTACCCTGTGAGGGCTGGAACTGCTAACACTCGTTTGCTGGCTGGGACAAGGCTCTTCTAGGGCTACTGCTTCCTCTAATGTGGGACAGAGAAGCACAGCGCCCTTTGTGTCAAACAGATCCTGATCCAAACCCTGTCAACCATTTAGTGGCTTGTGCCTTGACCTAGTGACTTCTCAGTTTCTTCATCTGGAAAAATGGATGTAATGACATCGACTCACAGAAGCATGTTAGGGCTTAAGTCAAATCTTATAAGTGAGGTGCTGCGGCACTGTGCCTGGCACCCAGCAAATCCTCAGCACACAACCGTCATTATCCACATTTCCACTGATTCGTGAACTTGCTAGGTCAACCCTGCACCATCTGTAAGCAAAACAGCAGCTGCAGCTCCGAGGGAAACAGCACACCTAGCTCCTGCCTCCTCCTGCGCAATCCTCAATGCAGGACTCGGGGAGGTGGCTTTACCGTCATGCCCAGGGTACCCAGCGCCTTCTGCCTCATCGCCATAGCCATGCGCTTCTTCTCAGCTCTAGTCTCTCTGCGGGCGGCGTCAATCTTCTTGTTTACATCAGGGTGCTCCCGCAGGGCCTCCAGCAGGTTCTCAGCCAAGGTCCCAATGCCCTCATCACTGGACACCTGCTCCAGTTTATGCAAGTTTGTGATGGAGTCAGTCCCAATCAGAACCTGCCAGCACAAGAGCAGAGAGATACATGCATCCGACTATCGAGAAAGCCGTCCTGGGAGCACAGAGGTTTGGAAGATCAACCAATGTGCACAATCTCCTACCTCTGCTCAGCTGCGATCAGACCCTCTGACTCCACACTTCAAGCGACACGGACATACGGAAGCTGGGCTCTGCCAATGACCTCCCACTCGCTACTGTGCTCCTTAGCTTCAGGATAGTTATAAAATGGGGATGGTGCCGGGGTGAAGTTAAGTATTAAAAAACCAGGTAACAGATATCAAGTATCCAGCACAACGAGAGTGAACAGAGGCCAATGGATGACAGCCTTAAGCCACCAAGAGGAGCAGTAGCACCTAGGGAGGCCTCAGTGTGTACCCGCCAGGCAGGGCAGGACACTCTACCCTCAAGTTCTTCTGGGGGTACCGTTTCCTCAACCCAGGGACACTAGAGGCACAACTCCTATACATGGAAGTAGAGATAAACAATAAAACAGATGTCAACCCCCACGCTTAAGAAGGGAAGTCACTGCACTATGCCACCTTGCCATCACGAGGCATGGGGACGGCAGAACCACCAAGGCAGGCAGGGCCTGGGAAAGGCCCCAGGAGAGCTCACCGAGCAGTACATCACTCAGCACCGCCACCCCATCCCTAGCGAGCTGATGGTGATTACTACATACCTCCCTATGAACCGAAGACCACAAAGCCAGTCTGCAATGTGGAAGTTCAGTGTTCAACTAGCTCATAATCTACTGTCACCAAGCTCTGCTTCAACCACCCTTCAGGAAAATCACGTCTATCTCATGTCTCATGCAGAATGCTGAGCCCTACCCTTCTCCCACACGCACCCAAGCTTAACACCATGGGCGTTCACTGTGTACATGCACATGTGTGTGAAGTAGTGTTGAGGTGATGGGGAAACAAAGGCCTCACTAAGCTCACACTCCAGCAAGGACAGAAGATACATCCATAGCTCTCAGAAGATACATCCATAGCTCTCAAACCTGAGTCGCGGTGGCTCAGCGATTACAGCGCTGGCCTGGCATGCATGAGGACATGTTTCGAACCCCAGCACCATGTATACAAAGAAGTGTTGGAGCAATGAAAGCCACATGAAAAACTAAAATAAAAAATTGGAAAAAAAAAAAAACTGTGTTGAAAGAAATGGTCAGAAGGGTGAACGCCAAGTATTTAACCAGAAAAGGCCTTGCTCTAAAGAAAGTGATTCGGGCTGGAGTGGTGGCTCAGCGGTTTCGGTGCTTGCCTGGCAAGCACGAGGACCTGGGTTCAAACCCCAGCACCACATACACAACTGAGTGTTGGAGCAACTAAAGCCATGTGAAAAACTGAATAAAGTTGTTTCTCTCCTTCTCTGTCTCTCTCTCTTTAAAAAAGAAAGAAAGAAAGAAAGAAAGAAAGAAAGAAAGAAAGAAAGAAAGATAGATTGATTCAATTTAGTAATTGGAGCAAGCCCAGCTGACTTGAGTCTTAAAGGTCCAAGGTCTGATCACAACTGTTCCTTGACTTGTTCCCGTGCAAAACAGTGCTGTTACAAGGCTACGGAAAACAGCATATGTGAAGACTCTTACTGCAAAAAAATCACCTCTGCAAAGATAACCAATTATGACAATCTGTACTGAGTTGAACAAGAGTTCAACAGAGCAACAGAGATTTGAGTATGACAACTGGAAGAATCCTCACTGTAAACAAGTTACCACATTTTTGGAGTGAGTTGTTAGAACAGAGCATCAAATAACAAGGTGGAGCTACATTCAGTGTAGAATATTATATACATAAAAAAAATGCAGCTCTAAAAACTCTCAAAACTCAACATTAAAAAAATTAAATAATCCACTTAAAGAATGGGCAGAAGGGGGCTGGAGCAGTGGCTCGGCGGTTACGGCGCTTGCCTGGCATGTGCAAGGACAAAAGTTCAAACTCCAGCCCCACATACACAAGTTTCTAAGGAATGAAAGTCACATGAAAAACTCAATAAAAATTGCTTAAACAAAAAGAATGGGCAGAAGACATGAAGTCACTGCACTCAAGAGGAGACACTAATGACGCACGTGTAAAGGTGTCCAACAGCACCAGCACTGGGGAGATGCAAGCTCCAGCTACAGCGAGAGAGCACTGCACACCTGCCAGCATGGCAGACACTGAAACAGCCTCCCAACGCTGGCCAGGAGGCAGATGCCAGGCTACTCACACACCGCTGCTGAGACTCCGCCGCCCCTTGTAAAACAGAACATGCATCTAGCACTCAACTGAGCAGATGCACTGTCGGGCATTTTACCCCAGAAAATGAAAACTTTAATTTGCACAAAAACCTACACCGGAATGTTCAGAGCAGCTTCATAAGTAATGGTCCGAAGGTGGAAAGAACCAGATCTCCTGTAACAACTGGGATTTCTTTCTACTACAGGACACTGAGGAGCAATAAAAAGGAACACATGGATTGATCCAGGCAACAGCCTGAATCAAACTCCAGAAAATCATGGTTAGTGAAAAAAGCTAATCCCATGGGGCTGGAGCTGTGGCTCAGTGCAATGCGCAAGTACAAGGGTTCAAACCCCACCACCCATGTACACAACTAAGTGTCAAAGCAACGAAAGCCATGTGAAAAACTCAATAAAAACTGATTCTCTGTCTCTCTCTCTATCCTTCTCTCTTAAAAAAAAAAAAAGCTAATCCCAAAAGGTTCCATGCAGTATGATCACATGTATAATGACAACCCCAAAATGACAATTATAGTGGCAGGGGTACAAAGGAAGTAGATACAGCTGTAAAGGGCAACAAGCGGGTCCCTGTAGTGACAAAACCATCTTCATCTTGACTGTGCAGTCTCAATACTGCTGTGACATGTGCTGCAGTTCTGCAAGATGCCATCGTTGGGAAAGACTGGGTACAGGGCACGTAAGATTCCTCTGTATTATTTAACTTCCGCCTATGAATCTATAGTTATAGCTGTCTGGGGCCAGTTAGGATTCGTTAGGGTGTAACAGACACCTCAGCCCAGTGGAGAGAGATCAGGAAAGGGCTGCAGAGTAGAATGGGTGCACCTCCCTTAGCACCATGTTCAGCTGCCTGAGTCCGAGCAGAAAATATGGTAATAGGATTACCAGTGTCCCAAAAGCTGTGGTCAGAAATCGCAACTGTTTACAGTCTGGTCAGTCACAGCCCTCACAGTTCACGTGCTGCACAGCTGACCCATGAGTCAACAAAGACTCGCTTAAGACTGAGTGAACGTGGAGATCACAAATGTAACTACTCCCCTCTGCACACAGAGAACTAAATGGCCCTTCTGTCCTAGGAGTCACTCCTGGGGTTATCAGCTTAGCTGATGAGTAAATGGCCTTCTCCCGCTACATGTCCCATTTGCAGAATGAGGTCCACACGCATGCTGGCCACTCACCTGCGTGGCAGGGTGCTGGATAGCCAGCCCACGAAGGAGCCTCAAGATAAATGGCAAAGCTGGGCGAGATAAAAACTTTTTCCAAATGTCAGCATCCAAACTGCAAAACAGAAGATTTATTAGCAGGCCAGGGAAGCAAATTACCTGGAAACCTGTTTACATTCCCAGGGTGTGCATATTTTTTGGCTTACTTTTATTGGTACTGGGGACAGAACCTAGGAGCACTTTACTATGAGCTAACATCCCCAGGCCTTTTTAAATTTTGAGACATGGTCTAAGTTGCTGAGGCTGGCCTCAGACTTGCCATCCTCCTGCCTCAGCCTCCTGAGTCAGTGCAATTATAGGCATGTGCCACTGCACCAGCTTTTCCACTGCTTATTTAAACCAGATCCTCCAAGAATACCACAAAAATCATAAAGAACTACTCAGCTCAGCTGAGAAACTAGACAGAAGTGACTAGTCTGAATAGAAACAAAAGAGCTGCCGTCTTTTCCTTAAGGACTCTGCAGCTGTTGAGTGGTTGCCATGATAGTTTCCAGAAGGGGAGGGAGGACCCCAAGGAGGGCAGAGGGAGGGAAGCCCCAGTCCCCGCAGGAGAGTCTCACTTCTTGGCACTAGGGATGTGCTTCTTCATGTAGTCCAGTGCATTCTGGGTGATCCCCTTCTGGAGGATCAAGTCCTTCAGCTGATGCCCGTTGCTGCTGTTCTTGATGCCAGCTGCTATTTTGCAGAAGCAGTCCAGGAAGACTTTATCATCGCCACTGTGGTCTTCGTCATACCTACAAGCAGAGAGCAAAGAGGCTAAAGGTGTGAAGGCAGAACAAACCCACCGTGTCTTTCTCTCGGTTAACAATCATCAACCACCTCTAGGGTCTCGTCCAAACTCTATGGCAACACAAGAGCCCTTGGGCCTGACTCGGGTCACTTTCCCGAAACCTGCGATGTTCTTTTGCATTTTCAATCTTCTGCACATGCCGCTCCCCTTTGTCACGTCCCTTTCCACCTCACACACCACTGCCGCTTCTCTGCTTGGCCAGCTCCACTTTAACCCAATATATGGCAACTGTTGCCTCCCCCACTAGACTGAGCCCCTTAAAAACCAGAATGGGGACACAAAAACGCAACAGAAATTTGGTGTTTCCTCCTTGGTCTCACAGAGCTAGTTTGGAGTTTTGTGGGGACTCTCACATACTTATCAAAGTTGCAGTACGGTTTGAATCGCTCCACCAGGATCTGCATTTTCTCTACCTCCCCAAAGGACAGGTATGGGATGATGCGAAGCAGGCCCTGCAGCACACTAGGGTTGGAGCGGACGAAGGTGCTGTTGATCTGGTCCAAAAGCATGACAAGTTGATCCTTGTCACCAGTGAGGAGGAGGTTGCCCTGCAAAAGAGAAGAGGGTGAAGTCAGGACGGTGTAGTCACCAATCAATCCCCAAGGGTCACCCACACCTACTAGACACAGAAGAGCCACTTTTCAATACTTCCCAGACAACAATAAACAGGGGGGATTTCACTGGATAAATGAGTTTCTAAGTTTCTATGATGCTCTCTCAACAGCCTCAGGTGGGTACAATCTCCCTTCTAGAGAATGCGGCTGGCTGAACATCCATCTGGGTGTACTCCAGGCCAAATCACCAGCACTGATTGGAAAGGAGGAAGGTGCGGGTGCAGACAACGCAGAGGAACTGAACTGGGTTCTGGGCCTAACTGCACCAGAAACCAACTACGTGACATTACACAGCCTGGTTCCTTTCTTAACTGAGAAACCAAGCATGGAACTAAGGCCCCGACTATCAGCTAGGACATGGCCAGATTCCATCAAGAGCAGTGTGTTAGTGAAGAGCATCCTTAGCAACTTTGCTTCTTCCGAATTCAAAGGTTTCAGGCGCTACCACAGTGATGTCACCACGGCCAAACCTCGCCATTCCTGGGACTTCAGCTCAGCTAGACACAGACATGGCTGTAGCTGGTAATGACACAGGGTGGGCTCCCAGTGTCTGCAGGGGAGGGACTGAGCCTCAGACTCACCTTATCCTCACTCAGAGGCTCAGCATTGGACTCATCTAGAATGATCTCCATGATGCTCAGCACCTGCTCGGCCACAGCTGCGCCCCCACTGTCCTTGCTTTCTTGCTCGGCTACCAGGGCCTGTAGAAGAATGAGACTCGGTCACTGAGGACACACCCACTGCTGAGGACATCTGCTGCCCTCCATGGCCTTGGTTCCCTGAGACTGTGTGAGCACACACAACATGAGAATGTTCTGAGCAGCACACAAGCATGTGGGTTTTTGAGGACAATGAAAATATGATATCGCAGGTCTCTTTCTGGGATGCCACAGGAGAGGGTACTACTTTTCTATTGATGTGCAGTCTGGACTGTTTCAGGGACTCTTTCATCTCTCATCTGAATTCAGGGAAGGGATAAGAAAGCTCTGGGGCGCCACAGTAACAGCAAGGGCAAAAGCTAGCAGGAGAAGTGGGCCACCTGAAGGACCCAGGTTCCTCTACCAGTCAGACAGATAGATGGAGGCCTCGAAGAGACTGCAAGTCCATTTCACCCAGCCCAGAACTCAAGACGCCCCCAACTCCAACCCAGGGCTACCAATGCTCCCTCCCCAACATCTGCAGCCAAAACTTGTTACCAAGTTTAGAGTTCCCAGCATGACATTCAGAGTGTTCATTTCCAGCTTCACCAACTGTTGCCGGTTGACTTTCACCTTCACACAGTAACTGAACAACTTCAGCAGCACCTGACAAGAAATGCCAGTCAAAACCCACGAGAGTGCCCACAAGTGTAAGATGTGGGAACCAGCAGGATCGAAGGCCTCAGAAGGGTTATGGAGAAGCAGGGGACAGTGGGGAAAAGTGAACATTAAGAGGACATGGTAATGGGGCTGGAGCAGTGGCTCAGCGGTTATGGCGCTTGCCTGATAGGCGCAAGGACCCGAGTTCAAATCCCAGCACCATATACACAAGGAAGTGTTGGAGCAACGAAAGCCACGTGAAAAACTAAAGAAAAGTGATTCTCTTTCTCTTTCACTGTCCCTCTCTCTTTTTTTAAAAAAAGGACATGGACACAATAAGGTGGCAAGGCACTAAACAGGTTGGCATTTAAAACAGTAATGCTGTCCAGAGGTTCACACCCAGAAGCTGGGTATATTTCTATCATCCCTAAACAATGGCAGTGACACTAGTCCAATGGGAAGAACGCTGTTCTTCTGTCTTGGGGAAAATCCAACACTAAGATCCAGAACTAGTGGGAACAGGATGAGTTCCCGGACTGGGGGAGCTGAGTATCAGGCAGGTCGTTTAAAACAGATACAATAGCACTCAGCATCACATATCCCAGGGTGCAAACAGTAGCGAAGTGTTTGTGGTCCCTCTGGAATGCTGCGATTCTGACTAATGAAATACCTAGATGAACTCTCAAACAAAATCCTACAATATGAGAGATGAGCTACTTTACAACATCCACTTAAAAAGCAATAAAAAATGATGATGACTGACACAAGTGCAGGTGTTTGGAGAAAAACAATCAGATACTGGTTCTGCAGATACTAAAGAGGGACTAGTGGAGGCTGCCTGACACTGGACTTTTGGGGAGTGGGCCAGGAAAGATGAGTGCAGAGGGTTTAGAGAAGTAGCAAGTCCTTCACTGGTTCATGGCACCATGCTGCCCTCTAGGGTTAAGCGGCACAATGGCCACAGCTTTGTTCTGCACAGAGGTCTCTCCCAGTGCAGAAAGGCTGGTCCCAGCCCTGCTGCCCCCAACTTACCGTCAGAAGGTGGCGGCCCTGTTTAAAATCTTTGATCCCTGCCAGTCTGTTAAGCATGCATTCCAGGCCCCCACACTGGGCCATCACACCAGCCATCTTATAAACTTCTTCTTCATCTTCTTCTTCATCTGGGAGAGAAGGAGAGCCATGGGAGGGGAGGTGAAGATGGTAATAAAACAACTTCCAGAACAAAACAGCCCTTTTCCAGGAAAGAGCCAAAGGCCCTTTTCCCTATCTCCAATAAAGACACAGCCACTGAAAGGGTCAATATTGGATACTGAACTACATACGCAACCTCATTCCCAGTAGGAGCTATTTTTAAGGTTCAAGTCAATTAAAATCACTTACTCAAACAGGAAAGTACAAGCAATCACTACCATCAATGGAAAAGCAGCAGCCAGGATAAAAGTAAACATCTCAAATCTGTTGCTAATTGCTTGGTTGTTCTCAGCTAGTTGAAATCAGGCCTTGATGCCTTTATTTTTCCTCCATGGAGAGATAACTGAGAAAACCCAAGTTCCTGGATGTGACAATGTGGTCGGAAACCCCATGTCCAATGTGCAGCACTGTGGGTGGAAGGCACTGTACCTGTGGTGGAGTCCAAGGACTCAATAAACTCCTCGGTGGCATCGCCCAGCAGCCCCCGCATTCGGTACACGATTCTCATGGGCTCTCCCTAAGCAGAGAAAGTTGAGTAAGGGCCTTGTAAATAAGCCCAGAAAAGTGCAAAGGACTGGGCACCTATTGTGTGTAGTGCGCTGGCAGCATGAAGAGCCTCTGCTTTTCTGCGAGGTCTCGATCACAATGTCTCCCAGACTCCAAACGCACTGCAGTTCCCTTAGGAGAAAGGCGGCAGAGCCCAGTGTCTACTGCAGCTAAGCAGCGTGTGAAGATCTTACATGTGCTGCCCCATTCACCACGACCACACAGTCCTATGCTAATTAAGCACTTTATATTATTCTTTGGTACCAGGCTCAACAACGTGTTCAGTTATCCAGCTGTAAGCACAGGTCTAACTCTAAGCTTGCGCCTCACTCAGGGGAAACTCCAACTGCTGGACTACCACTACCCAAAGAATAAGGACAAGAAGTTCATTCACATCATCAAAGAGCTTCAGTGCAGCCTCAGACACCAAGAGGGAACCCATCAGTCTCTACCTGGGAGAGTGCAAAACTTCCGTACCGCCACACAAGAGAGTTCATCCAGCTTGCTCCATACCAGCACCCACAGCCTGATAAGAAGGGTTAGGAAAAGCCCCTACGCGAGTCCACGTGGTAGCAGGCACAAGGCTAGGCCCCCAGCACAGGTGCACTTGGTTCGGGGGTGAGAACAGGAGCTCAATTACATCCCTGAAGACTAAGTGGTGAGTGGGCACCACCCAATGCCATCTGCCTGCCTCCAAGCCCATGCAGAGCTTCTGGAGAAGAGCCTTGTGAAAAGGCCAGTTCCATAAGGGTCTCCAGCTAGGGAAGCCCAGTGGGGACTCCTCAGAGAGAATCACCAAACAGGAAAGCAGCTAAAGAGATGGGCTGTTTTATCAGGCAAATGGAGGACAAAGGAGAGACAGGAAGCTGAATGCCCAGATAAAAAGCTAGCATGAACTCTAGAATTTTCCAGAACCCCTCCATGAAGTAAGCACACCAACGTGAAGAACGAATGCTTTGCAACTTAAATACTGCTTCATGGTTCAAAAAGGGAGAGGCCCACATGGGTTCTTTGGCTCACCATTATCACTTATGAGGGTGCCCACAGATGCGCGATCTTAATGTTTTTATATGCATTAGAGATTAAACCTTTTTTTCTACTTGGACGCCAACAAGTCACTGGCAAGATGCAATGGCTGGGACAGTCCCTCTGTTACATTTCCCCAACTGGCAACAGACTAAAAGGAAACAGGGACCAGGATTCCTGGCATAGTGGGAGAACAGAAAGGAGAGAGGCAAAAATGTATGTCAAATTAAAGGCCAAAGTACTCAGTGTATTAGCAATTCCTTTTCCTGAATTCCACGGAAATCTTTGGGACTAAGTATTTTAAAAGGTAGCTGTGCCAGGCATGGTGGTGCATGCCCGTAATCTCAGCTACTTGAGAAAGAGGCTGAGGCAGGAGGATGACAAGTTCAAGGCCGGCCTGGGTAACTTAGTGACACCCTGTCTCAAAATAAAAAGGACTGGCAATGTGGCTCAGTGGAGTAAGCTTGCCTACCATTCTCAAGGCCCTGGGTTCAACACCTAGAACCATCAGAAAGAAAAAAAACAGTTTGCTGTGCTTCACTGGTCCACTACTTTGCTTAATTATCTTCAACAGTTGATTCATTTACTAGAGACCCCAGCACAGACAAAAGAAGACAAGGAATGGGAACAGAGGAAAATGGAGGGGAAGGAACAGAAAGAGAAAGAAACTAAGGAAAGAGGAAAAGGGGAAGTGAAATGTCTCAGACTTTCCTAAGAGGACAAAAAGTACCGGGGCTGGAGCGGTGGCTCAGTGGTTTCGGCGCTTGCCTGGCAAGCATGAGGACCCAGGTTCGAGCCCCAGCACCATGTACACAACTGAGTGTTGGAGCAACTAACGCCATGTGAAAAACTAAATAAAGTTGTTTCCTTTAAAAAAAAAAAAAAAAAAAAAAGTACCAAGGTGAGCAAAAGGACCCCTAGCACTGTATTTCCTTCATTTCCCTTTCCCCTCCTTACGCACTTCCTGGCCCAGCTGCTAGGAAGCCTTCTGGTAAGGCAGTGTGCCTGTGGGCGGGGAGCAGAGCTCAAGGCAGCTGGCATTCCCCAGCACAGCGCAGCCTCACAGGCTGCCCCTAGACTGGAAGCTCTGGGACTGGAGCTCTTGCACAGGCAGACAATGCTCATGCTTCCTTGAAGCTCTCTGAACCTCCTTAGACAGATGCTTCCAAAGGCAGAAGGAACAACTGGTTTCTTCTACATAACCACAACAGAGAAGCAAAGCCCCCAGGTGTCCCCCAAGCTGGGTGGTGATGGGGAGCGATGGCTCCTCTGGTACAAGTCTGTGAAGACAGAGAAGGACACCCACGACTCCAAGCAAGAAACAAGCACGTACCTCGTTTGTGGTACACCAGACTTTTTTGTAAACCTCGGCCACAGGAAGGTCCAAACTAATGATCTTATTGTTCACTAGAAGCTGGACAGAAAAATAGATGAGGCTGTCATTCCAAGTAACCATAGGGCAACTAAGTCTCAAGATCAAGGAATGCTCTATGGCAGTGGTTCAAAATTCGCAATTTCTGTGTGCCATGGACCTCCCCACCAAGCTCCTACTCTAAAAACTGTATGTGTGCACATAATAGTAAGCATTTTCAGGGACAAACACCCTACCCCAACCATGGACTCCAGCTTAGAAACCCCTATGGAGGACTTTCTATCTTAAGCCCATTTTAGTATCCCAAAAAAGCTTTATTTACTTATTTATTTTTTATTCACTCAAAGTGTCCTTCACAAAGTGCATTTAACACCAGACCCCAGCTGTCTGCCAGAAGGTATTAGACCCAGGGTCACAAACTTAAATAGGCACTAAAATGCCAGGATTCTGGGAGCTCCATTAACTTGAACTCTCTCAGCAATCTTGGCCAGAAGCAATAACGATAATAAAAACCAACCACCTCTATCAGCAACAGCCATTAACCTCCTGCCCATTTCACGCCAGGCCCTGCGCAGAGCCCTTCGTAGCTAATGAACTGTTAACGCCCAGGGAGGCAGAAACCTGGGAATCATAAGCCCCGATTTACAGATGAGGAGGCTGAAGCCCGCTACCTGCCCAGGCACAATCAGCAACTTAGGACAATCAACTAGACTTTATCCCAGCCCATGTGCCTCGTCACCAGCAGACTGTCCTCCCTTATTACCTCCATCCCACTATCATCCTCCAGGAGAGCCACCAGGTCACAGTCCTGGCAAATCTTGTTCTTTATATCTCTCATAAGTGGCCCAATGCCTGGCTCATTGCTGCTATACGGGTTACCAGGCATCCTGCCCTGTAAGAAGTCTTCTTGTTGTGGATCCTTCTCCAGGGTCACAAAGAACTCAGTGACTTCATTCTCCTCCTAAAGTAGAGAAAAGGATATATGAGAAGGGACAGTAGAAGCAGAGATTTACACCACGCTACTTTGTTCTAGGGCTACTCGAAGAGAAGATGCCAAACACACCTGCCCCTTAAACTAAAAGATACAAAGCACAGGAAGCTTGGAAGCCATTCTAAATGGCTAGATACAATCCCCAGGGCCCAAATATCAAGCATCTCCTCTCAAACTCAGAGCAGACAAGGAGTCCAATGTGGGGCCAGGTGATGGTGTCACCAATGACCCTGAAGTTGAGAAGAGAGGTTCTCCATATAACATAACACTTGGTTAAGCCCAACCCCAATGACATGCTCTGCTATCTGAGGACACTGGAGTTCTCTATTCTTCCAATAATAAGAGGTGGGGTCTTTGGATCGCACTGGGCTTCCACATAGCTAGTCTGGGGAAAAGAGGACATGCATGCTGCATGCATGCACAAAACAAGAGGCTTCAGGGAAGGAAGGGAGGGGGCAAGTCTTCATACTTAACTCAAAACTGCCTCTTCCACAGCATGCTGGATTAAGCGGCAATGAGATTTTTGGCAATTAAAAACTAAATGGGGGCTGGAGTCGTGGCTCGGTGGTTTATGGCGCTTGCCCGGTAAACCACAGGTTCAAACCCCAGCACCCATATACACAACTAAGTGTCTGAACAACAAAGGCCATGTGAAAAACGCAATAAAAATTGATTCTCTCTCTCTCTCTCTCACTGTCCTTCTCTCTTTAAAAATAAATAAATAAAATAAATAAAAAGAAGGGACTGGAATAGTGGTTCAGCAGTTAGGGGCACGAGGACCTGGGTTCAAACCCCAGCACCACCAAGTACACAACTAAGTGGGAAAAACAAAGTCCAGATAAAAAGTAAAATTCTTTCTCTTTCTCTCTTAAAAAATAAAATAAAATAAAGACTGATCTTGACCTAGAATCTAGGAAGTAAGACTAAGGAATTCTATTGAATTGCCTATCATTAAGAACATGAGGTTGGGTTTATTCTGTCAGTGGCTCTCCCTACAATGTTCACTAAGCGGTCCACATGTCCCCGAGACTCTCATGAATCCCCTCGAGGCTGATGCCACCATGGCTCATGCTGACCACTGAGGGCCACGGAGAGCACCGCACACTTACGGGGTAAATGATGCTGCACAGCCTCTCAAAGATGAAGACGGGAGTCCGGTAGTCATCCAGATTGTAGCGCTTGGCTGTCTCAATGCACACTGCCATGAAGGCCTTGGTTTCTGATTCTGTCCCTGCCAAAGGTTAAAGTGGCCAAGTGAGTTAGGAAAGAGCCTCCCCCACATGGATGGAGATGAGACTTTCATCAAAGCACCATCACTGACAGATACCTCCTGCCTAGCAAGTCTACACGGCAACATCAATAGTTCAAAAGCACGCTCAGCACGGTTAGCTCTACACATGTGCTGCTTTCTCCGAGGATATAACCTCTTTCTGGGAGGAGCTGACTATGCCTTACTCAACTCAGCACTCCCTCGGCAAAACAGATCTCAGGGCAATGTCAAATACTAACCTTAGGGCTGGAGCCATGGCTCAGCGGTTGGAGCGCTTGCCTGGCATGCACAAGCACCCAAGTTCAAACCCCAGCACCACATACACAACTAAATGTCACAGAAACAAAGGCCAGATGAAAAATAAATAAATAAAATTGATTCTTTCTCTCTCTCCCTCCCACTTAAAAAAATAAATACACAAATAAATAAAATAATCCTAACAGTCAAATCAAAGGGAAGTCACAGTTTTAAGCTTTTTTCTAGATTAGGTATACTGCCCTCGATAAGCCAAAGAGACAACTTCAAGTCACATGATGAGGAAGAAACAGAGTCTTAAAAAGGGTAGCACTGCAGTGTCAACCGTCAGTTTGGCATGGCATGATGAAAGGGGCATCAAAAGCATTTCCATTTTCAACAATATAGCAAGTGAGGTTCCCTGACCTACTCCCCACTTCCTACTACTTAAATGTAATTTTAAAATTTTGAATGAATATGTGTCAGCCAATTGCTATACTAACAAGAAGAATCAAAAAGCCACAATCTTAGAGAAAGCAGGAACCCAGGGGGACAAGCATAATACCAAAGTGGTTTTGGCCTTGAGCTTGGATTTCCACAACCTACCTGGATCTGAAAGTGGGATACGGAGCCCTGAATCTGCCAAGGTAGGGAGTCTGGCAGGAACTACTTCACCACCACCAGCCAGATAAGGGTCAACTGAAAATAATGTTCTCTTTCTTCCACCAAAATAATGGAAACTAAATTACCTTTCTTTAAAATATAGCATTATTTGAGTGAGTGGGAAGCAGGGGCAAATCTCCACTGAGAACCATAACAAACTATCACCTGAAGGGGTTTGTGGCTCAAATTTCCCACTACCCAAGAAGACTGAAAAAATCTGAAACCAGGGCTTCCTCTGAGGTAGCTCTGGGATACCTCACAGAAGTAATCATAAAACCCTCGCTGGAGAAATCCATCCAGGACTGAGTCCTACAGATTTCCACAATAAACCTGAGAAATCCAAGGTTCCAGTAAAAGAATCACAAGGCACAAGGAGACTTAAATTAAGCTGCTACACAGGAACCTGAATAACAAAAAGAGCAGAATGAGATCCATAAGTATTTCAAATTTTAGAACTGTCAGACACAAATATTCTTAACATGCTTAAAGGCTATTAAAAAGGATGGGAAACAACAAATAAAAAAACAAAAGACTTGGGGCTGGAGCGGTGGCTCAGTGGTTAGGGCACTTGCCAGGCATGCACAAGGACATGGGTTCAAATCCCAGCACCACGTACACAACAAAGTGTCGGAGCAACAAAAGCCACATGAAAAACTAAATAAAGTTGATTCTCTCTTTCTCGCTGTTCCTCTTATTAAAAAAAGAGAGAGAGAGAGAGAGACTATAAAATCTAGAACAACTAAAAGAACGCCACAATAGTAAACAGATTACACATAGCAAAGAAAAAATGAACAAACCACAGCAGAGACACCGTGAGATGAACACTGAGAGAGGCGAAGAGACAAGGGTGACAAGAGCGGGAAGGGAGAGCAGAGCAGGGGCAACTGGACAATCCTGAGACTTCTAGACTGATTGAAAAACACCAGTCTGAGAACTCTTTACCCTCTACAGCATAACGTGCTGAGTCCAAACTGACAGAGCCCAGCTCCAAGAACCAGTGCTCTTAAGAAATGGGTTTCTCTCTCCTGGAAAGTAGCAGATGTTTGTTCCTCTGCTCTGGGACACTTGGGCAATCAGGGTGTGTGAAAGCCCGGGATCTGGGCCCCTGGAAGTGCTACCTGTGGTCATGTCCTCCAGCATCTCCAACAGCATATCCTGCGTCTCATCGATCAACTTAGTCCTCTGCACCACCAGCTTCCGCAGGCACAGGTATCCATTCAGCACAGTGCCTACCAAGCGACTTTTGAAGTGCCTCTTGATGGATTCCACCTCAACAAAGGAGGAGAGAAGGCCTGTGGGGAGAGGAAAATATTGCAGCAAGGGCTCTGGATGAGAAGATAAGGAAGGAAGCCCTGTGGCACCAAAAGATCACAAGCAAGGCAAGGGCAAATCTATCCTCATGGATGACATACAGCAGTTGCTTTCCAAAGTGCCACGCCATCAATGAAGAGAAAAATGCAGAGCTTAAGTCTGCACTGTGGTCACCACAAGAGGGAAGAGAGTTGACCCAACACCCAGAAACTGTCAGTCCTTAAAACACACCCAGGATGCTCTAAGGAAGGAGGCAGATCTCTACCTGTGAGACTTTTGAGGGCATAGCCCTGCTGCAGATCAGTGCTCAGGGTAGCCTCCTCCAGGGCCAGCAAGCGGGCTATTTCCTAGGAGAGGATGATATGCACAGCGTGAAAGCATTGCCAACGACCCCAGTCCCCTCATGACCACCCCAGAAGCTTGCGACACCGCAAAGGCACTCAGGAGTCGCACCTCCTTATTCTAACCCCGGGGGCTCCCTTCCAAGAAGCCAAGACAGCTGCAGTGCTGCTGAGGGATTGATGAAACCTGGAACAGCCTAAATGCCCAACCGACTGTGCAGCCACGTGACAAACATGAAAAGCCTTGGAAAGAATATTTCCAACAGCTTTTGTCCCCAGCAAAAAAGACCTCTGCAAAGTTTCTATTGAAGTATGAAGGAATGAGAATTAGAGAAAGAGGGCTCGCCAGGGGGCAAATACCTTGGTGATGAGGTTGCCCACGTAGGGCAGGACTCCCCGAGCCGCCAGGTAGACTTTCCAGTGAGCTGAAGTGATGAGCTTCTGGTAGAGAGCCAGGTACTCAGCAGCGCACTCCCCGGCTACGCTCAGCTCGTCTAGGTAACTGCCACCAACAGACAGGGCTCACTGGACAAATGCTCGAAAAGACCCAGTATCCCCTCTAATACACCTTCTGCTTTGCCTCTCCGGGGTGGCGGGTGCGTCTGAGAAACCTGGGAAGACTTCAGGGCACCTCAGGGAATGAATGCCACAGACACCGAGCACTCACGCTTTGGTGCTTAATGCATGCAGATTACATAAAATAACGCACACTAAGCATTCATGAGCTCACAAGAGCTCAGCAAACACTAGCTGCCACTGCTGCTGCCACTACTACAATGCAACCTTTTACCCTGGGTTGTCTCTGTGATAGGCAAAGAGAGGGTTATACACCCAAACTCTCATCTGTGGATTCCTCTGGGAACAAGGGCACCATTCTGGATGAAGTCTAACCACCCTGCACCTCCCACCCTGAAATGCTACCTGGTGAGGAGGTCGAGGACCTGCTGCTTGCGGCTGGGGATGGTGGCTAGAGCTTCCACAATGGTACAAGCTGCCTGCCGCGCAGCCTGTGTTGCTGGAGTGAAGAGAACCTGCAGGACATGGAGGGGACCAGCTCAGAGGATACCCTGCTTAGCAGGCCCCAGCAGGGCAAGCAGCTGCCACCCCTCCAGAAGTCCTCTGGGAACCTCTCTAGAAAGGGCTAAAGGTCCAAATCACCAGCATACAGGACCAGGCTGTGGCAGACTGAGAAACAGGCTAAAAAGCCCCCTTCTTCATGGAGATTTCCCCACCAAGTGATCTGGAGAACACACCTGAAGGTTTCTAAAGGAGGAAAAGCTAGGCCAGAGTTCTCCTTAGCAAAGGCTCGGAGCATTCTTTTGGGGCACACCTACAGTTTCATTTAAACAAAGCATTTATTTGATTAATCAATGGGAAACATACAATGAATCCAATCCTTTGAAACCTAGCCTAGGAAGAAGAGGGAAGGAAGGAAAGCAGACCTAGAAAGCTGGACAGAGGAAAGGAGCACAGGTGCTCAGATGTGACTCCTTTAAATAGGGAGGGGGCAGAGAGCACAACCAATTGGACGAGAAAGGCAGAGGACAGCCCGCAATGCTGGTGGCCGCAACCGAGCTCTGCTATTTGAAAGGAAACAAGACTACAAAGAGAAAAAGAAAGCCCAACAGACTGAGGCAGAGTGCGCAAGGACCCCAGAGGTGGTCACCAACCTGCCGCAGCCAGTTGTTATGCCCCAGCTTGAGATCCAAGGGGGTGGTCCTCTTGCCACGGCGGCTCAGGAACTGTTTCCACCTCCACACATACTTCTCAGTCAAATAGAGATGGCGGAGCTCTGACTTGCTGGGGGATTTCCCGTTGCCATCTATCCCTGCAATGCCAAGGGTTGCAAGGGCGAGTTAAGGAAGTGATCGAAAAGGGGGGCGGTCAGGACCAGGCAGGAGGGAGCGACTGCACATCCTGGAGACAGACGCACCTCTGATGGGAAGGCACTTCTTCCAGGCTTCGTAGGATGCTTTGGGATCTCTCTTGAGCCACAGCTGAGCTTGGGCATGGATCTCATTGCAGTATGGCTTCACTGTGGTGAGGGCCTCCACGGGGACGTCCTGGAGGAAGCAAGCAGAGTGAAGTGAGAGAGTTCAAAAGCACACCTGGCCCCCAGCTCCAATGAAACAGACCAACAAGGAGTGACATGCAAAGGCAGGAAGATCAGGAGGAGTAACATGCATATATCTTTTGTGCCCAAATATGTATTCCTGTTAAGCCATCTTGGTCCAATTTAGCATCAGCATGTCCATACTGATTTCTACAGAGCAGAAGGTGCAGCTGGCTTCTTATGGACCATCCTACAGCCACACAAGCCAATCCCCATCCCAAGGCTGAGCTGCACTTTCCAGAAGCACAGACCTTCCAGGATTCAGTGCACACTCTCCAGAATGTGGAGAGTCATTACTAGCCAGAAAATAGCTTCGTGTGCACAGATGGCCTAACAAGTCCTGGGAACACCCAGAGCCTGTGAGCCAAATGTCTAGAAAAAGGCAAACATCAATACTGTGCTTTGGTGCTAGGGATAAGTAATTCTGTGAAAGCGTTTTTTTGTCTCACGTTATGGAAAAAATGATGGTTATTTCCACCATGGGAGATTAGGTTCCTCTTTCTGATCAAGAACCAATGTTAAGAAGGGAAAATGTTGGAACTGAGATAAAGCAAGGTACATTCCAAGCAATTATAAATGTCACTGTACATACTATAGCCATATATAAAAAAATGTTCCCTTCACAGGCATAAGAATTATGTCACTGTATTTGGGTTTTTTAGGAACCATATAGGACCCAGAAGAAAGGCAAGGGATCAAGGGATGGGAGGAGGGAGGTAGAGGGTGGTGATATTGAACAAATTGTATTGCTGAATTGTGTGCATCTAGAATACGTGACAACTAATCCCAACATTATGTAAAACTACAATGCACTAAAAATAAAAATTTAATAAATAAAAAAATTTAAAAGAACCAATGTTATTAGTGGGGAATCAATTCTCCATCAAAGGAAGAAAGGAGGGTACCCCAGCCCAGTCTTTGCTAAAGACAGATGGGTTAGACCAGGACAAGGGAAACACAGGAAACTGTCTGATGCCCGCCACAACCCCTGGTGCACAGCAATCACAAAGCAACCTCTGCCATGAAGACAACCAACTAGCACCACACTCCTGCTTACACAAGGTCCAACACAAGGCAGGTGGAGGCTCACGGCCTCAGGCAGGCCCGAGAGAAAAAGGCCTACATGCGCTGTAAGCTGTAAAAGCAAGTTGATCTGTGGCTGAGCTAGTTTTTCTAGGAAAAAGACTTGGCTTTATTCATTCACTTAATGATTTACTGAGCAGTTACCATATGCTAGATATCATATTAGGTACTAGAAATAAAAAAATATATTAGTAAAATAGTCCTTAGATTCAAGGAGCTCATTAAATCATTTACTTTTCACAATACTTCAAGGTGGAGTCTGTTTTGCATTTTACAGACGGGGAAACTGAGGAACGTAAGTAACTTGCCCAAAGTCACAATGCTAGTAAAAAGAAGAGCTGGGACTGGAATTACGTCAGCTTCAGGGCCTGCGATTCTCCTACTGCACAACAGCACATGTGCAAAGGCACAGGGAGGAAAGGACCCGGTGCTTTCCAGGAGCACCTCCTGTGACCGGAGAAGATGTTCCAAGGACTCTGTCCTATGTTGACGTATTTTCATGCTTATTTTACTCTAAACTTCTTTTCAAAAATCCTAACCCAGATCTGTTGAACTAAGGCAAAGGCAGCCTGGTGCCCATTCAGGTTAAGGCAGTTCAAGGTCAGGCAGAGATCTTGAAGAGGCACAGTGCTAAGAGTGCCCCCTTGGCCCAGTACCTTGTTCTTTTTGCTGGTTGGAGCAGGTGGTTTAATCAGCTTCTGTAAGATCCGCAGGCACATGAGGGTAATATTCTCAACAACCACGGGCGTCTTAATGTTCACGGCCATGAGGAAAAGGCTGAGGGCTAGGGATGGTCAGAAAAGGCAGAATCACAATCACAAGGTACATGCCACCTGTCCCAGCAGAGGCTACCCAAGTGTCCTTTTCCCTCCACCTCTTTTCCTGTGGTGCTGGGACTGTGCCTTGGAGGTCCCTTTCCATTCCTGGACAAACCCCTAGGCCAGATGTTCCCCAAACGCACCACAGCGTAACCGGAGCTCCCAGCAGCTGTCCTCCTTTGAGATGGAATCTGTCAGCAGCAGCATCTCATACTGAAGGCTACTTGCCTAGAAGGCCAGTAGGAAGAGAGACAAGTCAAGAAGGGTGAAGAGCAGTTGTCCCAGCTCCAATCCAGGGATTCCTAACTAAACTGCTGGGTTATGGATAGCTCCATCAGAGAAGAAACAGACGGAGACCCTTGTGCTGTGGACTGGAACCAGGCAATGATTCTGGGATGTGAGCTCTGCAAATGTGCCGCTCCTTCCCTCCTTAGCCCCCTCAATGGGACCGAAGGGAGGAAGCCAGGAACATAAAAGGAATGCAAGGGAGGAGTCAGAGGACAGCGGCCTGCTCACCAGATCCGGATTAGCCCAGTGGCCCTTCAGGGCTGTGGAGACTTTGCCAATGATCAGGTCATTCATTTGCTGGGTGGCTTCTGGGTTGTCTCTGGGGAGGAAAAGGAACGGAGTCCTGTCATTCACAATTGGTTATGCCCCGCCTGTCCACCTGAAGAGGTCTTTCAGAGAAAATTAATGGCTAGAGTTATCTGGCCCCAAATTTTCTACTTCCTTTGCAGGGGCAGGAAAGAACATCCTGCTCTGCAATAAAAAGGGGCTGCCACATCCACCTTTCCTGGGAACAGACGTTGGCTGAAAGAAGACAGCACTAATGCCCTAGGTCGGCATCCCAGACCACAGGGTCCCTAGGAGCAGCGTGGTGTCTCAGTCTCCAAAACCTAGGCGTCTCCATGTGAGACCCATCTTTCTCAACTGCCACCATGTCATTTTCCACACAGCACCCACACTTCTATCAATGTCCCTCTGTAATGCCTCTATTATCACTATTAATAACAACAAAAACATAAACTATACCACGCCACTCTCTTGCTTCTGAACACGCGTTGAATAAAACCCAAAGTCCTTAGGTGGCCTCCAAGACCCTGGAACTGCTCATCTGCAACCTCTGGCCTCCTCTCTCCAGCCCCATAGGCTTCCCTGTCACTCGCAGCACTCCTGGCACAAGCCTGCCATCTCAGCCTCTGCACCAGCTGCTTCCCCTGCACGCAGCCCATGCCTTCTCTCACACAGGCCTCTGCTCAAATATCAGCCCCCAGAGAAGTCCTCAACCACTGACCCGGAACAGCAAGCCCTCCTACAACTGGGGCTGCTATCCCTGCTCTGGTTTTCTTCACAATCGTTATTTTCTGACATCATAGTGTATCTTTTTTATTTGTTTGCTTATTGCTCGACCCATTTAGAATGTAGGCCACATGAGAGTAGGGGCTTTATTTACCACTCTAACCCCAGAGTCTAGAACAGTGCCTGGCATTCAGTGGATGAGTATCAATAATAAATACCTGTTAAACAAGCGAATAAATAACCTATCAGGTAACATTTTCCGAGTACCCAGGATGTTCCAGAATTTATGCCACATGGTAAAGAATCCACGTAGAACTGTGTGTACACTACTAGGCCCTACTGAGTACTCAGCAATGTGAGTTCTTATTCACTGAACTACTGCGCCCCTCCTCCAAACCCATAAGGCACTTACTACTATTAGTGTTTTTCAGATGGGGAGGGCATGGATCAGAGAAATCAAACCATTTCTTCATAGTGCCTGGTACAAAGTACCCGATCCCAAGCCTCTCTGACCCAGAGCCTGAGCCCCATGGAGTCCCCACCCCACTGTCTCCCTGCATGTGAGTTTTCTTAGTCTGAGAATGCCATCACTCTCACTCTTCCTCACCAAGACCAAGGGACGGTTTCCTCAGGACGCATCACTGGAATCAACGAAGATACCAGGCAAATACACAATCCGCAAGGAAGCCTGGGTTTCAATGCTCCTTAAGCTTGCTCACCTACACCTGGATATGTTCACGTTTCCTCCGTGATAAACCAACCCACGTGGCAGGCAGCAGCACAATTCTTTGCACCCTCTAATGCTCCCAGCAGCATGCTGCCACCAACCCCACTGTTAGCAGGAATTAACAGGCCCGGTACCAAGGTGCAGGCTCTGACCGAGTTAGGAGGCACATGAGCTGGCGGACCTCCTCCCGCATGGCTGCTGCCCCTCGGCGAAGATTATAATCAAAGAGTTCCCGGATAAGGCCTTGGGAGACGAGGATGTGCCTCAGGGCTGGATTGGTGGCCAGGGCCCGGAGCAGCGTGATGCAATGCTCTGTGACGGCTGAGGCACAGCCATAGCACTTGGTGGAGGAGGTGTGGCCGCAGCCCAGGACGGACAAGGCGCGGTACTGGCTGGCGGTGAATGTGGGCTGCACAGAGGTCCGGGATGATTTGGTGGCCGCTTCCCTCTGCTGCAGGTCGTATTCCAACAACTCTTTGCGTGAAGCAAAGACTTTCTAAGAATGAAAAGACAACAAAGAAAAAACTGGCAAGTAAACTAAGGAGAAGGAGGCAGGAAGTGTAACTGGAAAGCTGGCTCTGCTCTGAGAACGCTTAGCATGCACGACATAACTTAACCTTCCTACAGTCCTACCAGTTAGATACTTTAACCCACTTCAGAGTAGGCAACTGAAACCTAGGAAGGGTAGCTTGACCAGAGTAAGCCCCAGAGTCAGAAATCAGACTCTGATCACAGACACACGCTCTGAATTCCCAGGCAACACTGTCCTTGAAAGAAAGGCATGCGCATGTAGCAAAGACAGCACCCAGCAGTTTGGAAAGTAGGCAAAATAGGTGCTCTCCTTGTATAAGGCTCCATTGCCTGTGGTCAGCTTGTTCTCCCATGGACATCAGGTCTAGTACATTAACAGACACATGGTCACCCTGGTCAACTGCAGCTGATGTGCCCTGACCTCCCTCTCGTCTACAACCTGGCATGTCAGAAGAAGAGGGAACAGAATTTTGGCACCCAACTTTTAAAAGCCAATAACCCCTCTATTAAACAAAGATATGAGCTGGGCATGGTGGCACACACCTATAATCCCAGCAGAAGGCTGACGCAGAAGGATCCAAAGTTTGAGGCTAAGCTCAGCGACTTAAAAGAGGCCCTAAGCGATTTAGACCCTGTCTGCAAGTAAAAAAATAAAATGGGCTGGGGATGTGACTCCGTGTTAAAAAGCGGGTTCTGGGTTCAATCCCCAGTACCAAAACAAACAAGCAAAAATAAAATAAAACAAACAAACAAAACCCAAAAATGAAGATAGGCTAATGGCCAAGTAAGACAGATCTATGCTAACCTCCTATCACCATTATTCTGTTTTCTAGCATAATCAGCTCTCTGACAAATGCCAGAAAGCACAGGGTGAGAAGTGCTGCCAGCCACTCTGCCTGCCTCCCCAGCAGCTGCAAGTGCAACACTAAGAACTGAACCGCTGCATGACAGCACAGGACTGCTTTAAAGACAGTATCAACGCCACCTGGACAAGACGCTTACAACTCACTCCCGCATCTCTACCTGGATAATTTTGGAGAGTTCATCAAAAGAGTTCTTGCAATCTCCACAGTATTCCTGAGCCAACTGCAGGATGTAACGATTCACGCTGGCTGAAGTGGAGCTGATGCCCCCTGCTGTTCCAGAGTCTTCCTGCAACCCAAGAGGTCCACTGTCAGACTTGTACCGTAAGATCTCACCCAGGGGCAGGCTTCAGATCACGATCCAAAGACCTTGCTAAAGGCTCCCCAGTCTGAGATTACTTGTGGCTTTTCTGGCGCTGCTTCGTTCACTTTGCAGAGTAGGTTCTCCAGCTGTGGCCGATGTCCCATCAGCTGATGATACACTCGATCAGCTTTGTCCAGAAGAGTGTTGATGTTGGAAACGGCCTACACAAAAAGGACAACTGCATGAATGCCTATGAGCATGAAGACTTCCCTGAATAGTTCTGCCAACCACGGACTAAAACAGTTCCTGTAGATCAGGCATGGTTTCAGACCTCACTCTTCACAGCGTCCTCAAAGTTGGTACGTTTTCTTAATGGTATACAATAAAACACAATACTAAGAGAAGCAATTCAGGCCAGGTCACACAAGTATTAACAAGCACAGCTGGAGGGGCTAGAGTGGTGGCTCAGCGGTTATGGTGCTTGCCTGCCATGCACAAGGACAAGGGTTCAAACCCCAGTACCATGTACACAAAGAAGTGTCAGAGCAACGAAAGCCATGTGAAAAACTAAGTAAAATTGATTCTTTCTCTCTTTAAAAAAATAAAAGAAAGAAAAGTACAGCTGGAATGGGAGCTAAATGCTGTTGTCCAGTAGGGACCACTTTCACTGCCCCTGCCTATCCAGACCAGCACATTACGCAGAGGGCAGGCCGATAGCTGCGGTGCGGAGCACCCTGTACAACACAGGGGAAGCTGTCCGACTTCTTTCTGCCTATCTAAATTTGGGCTCTAGTCTCAGGACCAACCCATGCTTCTCTGAATTCCTATGCAAACTATGAAACCGATACGCCTTACGCCATTATTTGCTCCCAACTGAAAGAGGGGCCCTGAGGTACATTATTTGCTGGGTTGAAGACTTGGGGTAAAGAAGAGTACACCGCACTGTACCAGCTCTCCCCAAGTGCATCTGGGCCTCGCGTGGCCTCACCTTCTTCCGGTCCTCTTCGTTCTCAATGGGGTCCACCGCACAGCAAGGCCTGGCGTAGAGCATGAAGTCAAAGCGCGCGTATTTGCAGAAGCCGCAGGCGTTGCAGAGGAAGGGGTCCTTTTCATCATAGTTGATGGATCTAAAGAAGCAAAGCGTCTGAGTCAGGGGACAGCAAAGGCTCGCTGGACAGGGGTGACTGAGGAGATGGACTGCAGCACATTTACACTCCGGAAACAACTGCAAGAATTACGGAAGTACAATAACCAACAGGTAAGAATGCTGAACACAACCAGGGAACAGAAAGGAAGACCTAGAAATAAACTAATTCCTTTCTGGCTCCATACCCCTGCCATTGGAAAGGCAAGAACACATGAGAAAACACACACACACACACACACACACACACACGCACGCGCACGCACACACACACAGAGTTCCTGAATCTCCTGGAGGCATCAGACCCTAAAATTTGCTGTAACGCTGAGACTGTTACAGAAAATTACAAGGAAATGCTGGCCCTGGCCTGGAGACATTCGCTGATTTACCTGCACTTGTGACACTGGTACACATTCTCTCCACAGTTGCCACAGACCCCTGGGTTGGCAGGGACGGAGGCACTACAGCGTGGGCACTGCAGGGTCTCTGTGGAGGCCTGGTAGTTTTCATAGAAATCTGCAAACTCTATCATCAGGTTGGACGCCACGATGGGTAAGGGCAGGTCAATCTTCACCTCTGTCTGCCCCGGAGTCAGCTGAACTTTCTTGGCTTTGTGCCAGCGAGCCGGCCTAGGAGAGAGTGTGTCAGACAGAGGAACAGAGGACCTGAGAGTCTCTCTTTTAACCCTCCATAGTGACAGGTCTGATAAGACAAAGACAGCCCTATGTATTTTGCTAAGGCAGTTAAATGGTTTCTCTTAAGAAATCTGACAAATCATAGCAAGTTAATTTAAAAAGTTTTTCCACTATGTTTTCTCTATAAAAAAAGATATATCATATAAGTGCTTTAAACTGTTACATATAGGGGATGGACCGGTGGCTCAGCGGTTACAGCACTTGCCTGGCAAGGGCAAGGACACGAGTTCAAACCCCAGCACCATACACACAACAAAGTGAGTGAGGAATAAAAGTCACATGAAAAACTAAATAAAGATTGCTTCTTTCTCTCTCTCTGTCCCCTCTTTCTTTAAACAAACAAAAACTGCTACATATATATGGTAACTTGAGATTCCAAAAAATAATGACAGTTCATACCAAGGGAAAGCATTACTCTAAAAGTATGCCACACTAGAGCTTGTAATCCCAAGGGGCACCATAACTGCCACCAGGTTCCCATCATGATGACTACCTTGGAAGGGTAAAGCTCGGCTGCTTTCAAGAGCAGAGGCACATACCAGGATTTGGTTACAGCAAAATCAAACACTAAGCCAAGTCATAAAGAGAAAAAGGTATGTAATAATTTAGGGGTGACATTAAAACACTGTGAGCTATAATTTATCAAGAACTTACCATACGTTAGGCAATGCTCCCAGCACTTTATACATATTAAGTCCTTCAGAGTTAAAGACCCGGAAAGCGGGAGCTTGGGTTCACTTTACACTTAGGGTAACTGAGGTTTAAGTAAGTTCTCTGAACTCACAGAGCTGGGGCAGAGCTGGGAGCTGATGCAACACAACAGGAAACCAACACCACCTCCTCTACAGCGCCACCCTGATGGGCTCAGCTTGTTTCCAGTTGCCAATGCTAACTCTGCCTCTCAAAAGAGAACATTTCCTTCCAGCAGCGCTCGTGGCCACAACATGATGCACTCACTCTATTCTGACTTCTGGAATTATGGTACTACTTCCATTCCACGTGCAAGACAGCACTGCCAATCTTAGGGATCCACCCCAGAGGCCATCTACCACTGAACCACATTTCCAGCCCTCCTTACTTCATTTTGAGACAGGGTCTTGCTAACTTACTGAGGCTGCCCTTGAAAGCACCTCCAAGTCTTACTATGAAGTGGCATCTACCTACATTCTCTGTGCAACAGCAGGGCCTGAGGCTCCAACAGCAAGAGCTGTGATTCTGAGCCGTAATAACCCAGCTCAGGCCTCTTGGACCCACATGTGACATGCCCTGATCCAGCAGCTGTGATCCCGGGGTTACAAAGACCCAATATGGGGGCTGGAGTGGTGGCTCAGCGGTTACGGCGCTTGCCCGACATGCGCAAATACACGGGTTCAAACCCCAGCACCCACATACACAACTAAGTGTTGGAGCAACGAAAGCCATGTGAAAAACTCAATAAAAATTGATTCTCTCTGTCTCTCTCTCACACACTCTCCTTCTCTCTTTAAAAAAAAAAAAACAAAAAAAAAAAACAAAGACCCAACATGGGGAGATATGGAGGGCAGGCACTATGCAGAAACAGAAGGAGCGTGCGCTAGAGGAATCTTGAGAAACACTTCTTGCTTATGTGGAAAAGTGCAGCTGTCTTAGTCTAAGATATGGCAAAGCAGATGGTCCTCCGCAAGACTAGAAGCACTCTAGTCAAAAAGGACGCGTGAGGCTGGAGGTCCCACATGCACTCTCCTTCCCAAGGCAGGCTGCTGAGGAGCTTCCTCAGACCCCTAGGGCGCCACTGAACTAATTTAAAACTAATCTTTGTCAATACCTTTAGAAACTAGTGTTTTACTTTTGTCCCTCAGTCACTACTGACACGGCTCTAAGGACACATCGCCCTCTAGGAATGTGCTACTTTTGTGCCCTTCCAGAACCAAAGCCAACAACTAGTATTAAGCCTTACAAACCTGCTACCCCCAACCCAAGTCTGCAAATCCCATACTTGTTTTTCAACTCCACGATGGCCTGAACAGTTCGGTTGTTATAATACAGGTTGATAGTCCGCACCATCTTGGTCCGCTTCAGGTCCCCAATTTTCACTGTCACTTTGCTAATGGTGTGACTGCCAATGAGCTTCACAACCTGCTGGGTGGTGGTATACCGCGTGTCCACTTTAATAGAAGACAGCTTGATATACTAAATACAAGGGTACACAAAAACACAGTATTAGCTCAAAGGCTAACAGGCTCCTCCTGCCTTCTTCAACATTCATCAACATAATCCCATTTTTCATCCAGGAATGAAGATGCTGCTCAAAGTAGCAAATACAGCAGGCAAGAACCCACACCACTGGTGATCCACCACTAGGAGAGGAATGAATACACAATAACAACAAGAAACCCCCCACCTCTGCAAGACCAGGAACATCACACTGGAGATGCTACTTACACAGAATGGCACTTCCGGATTATTACACACCAGGCAGGGATCACTCTCCAGGTAGTAGCCATCAAACTCCACTAGGCCAGACAAGGTGCTATGGAAGAAATAATTTCAACATAAGGAAAATCTATTTTAGGAAACACTGAGCTCCACAAAGAAGCACAACAAAGCCATCATCAACATCCCCCAGCTGAGCCATCCCAGAAGGAGAACACAAGGAATGTGAGAAAATCCCCACAGGGTTTCAAAGCCACAGGAAGGACATTCCAGCTAATTGACCTTAGATGCTTTCTATTTCTGAGCTGACCTTCAGTGGAATCCTAAAATACACTAAGACATAATGAAATTTACCCTCTCCCCCAAAAAAGTTTGCTGAATTCTATGTTTAAAATAGGTAAATTTTGTGGTATATAAACTATACCTAAGGGGAGGGAATAGGAGGGATATCAAGGCTGCGGCAGGGAGGGAGTATGGGGGCATCAACCCAGTGGGGAAACTTCATATTCCATGAGAAGCCCAACTAACATGGGGTAATGCAGAGGTAAACATGGGATTGAGGGGAACTAAAAACGGGGAGACTATGGGATGGCATCAGCCTTGGCTCGCTCTGGCATTATGCATTTGTTCATGGTTGTATGGCAACGATTCCCTCCTAAATGTAAGACTACCTCGAATGAATAAATAATAAATAAATAAATAAATTATACCTCAATTAAGTTGTTAAAAAAGTCACTATGAGCTGGGCGCAATAGTGCATGCCTGTAATAGCAGCTACTCAGGAGGCTGAGGCCCTAAGCAACTTAATGAGACCCTGTCTCAAAATAAAAAATTAAAAGGGCTGAGGATGTAGCTCATGGGTAAAGCACCTTTGGGTTCAATCCCCGGCATGCACGCACGCACACACGCACACACACACACACAAGTCACTATGAAGCTAGGGAAAATAATAATCCATCAATTTAAGCAATGTCCTCTTTAAAAACCTTTTATATATATATAAAAGGAGAACATTTTCTGTAAACTCATTTCATTTTGCTGGGTGTGGGGGTGGTGCACACCTGCAATTCCAGTGATTTGGATGCTGAGGCAGGAGGACTGCAAGTTCAAAGCCAGCCTCAGCAACTTGGTGAGGCCCTAAGCAACTGAGCAAAACCCTGTCTCAAAATAGAAAATAAAAAGGCTGGGGATGTGGCTCAGTGGTTAAGCAGCCCTGGGTTCAAGGCCCAATACTAAAAAAGACATAACAAAAATTTTTTTCCTTTTATCTTATTTAGGTTAAGCCCTTAAAATTAGAGACCTTCTGCTATTACTCCTTACCACCTCATGAACTCAGTGATTACACTCTTGAGTGTCTTCTAGGTGCAAGGGCCCAGGCAAGAGAGAAAGTCAGACTTTACCAACGAGGTGGGCTCGCTCTTCCTGAGAACCTTCTCAGTTCCTATGTAAGAGCCTATCAACAGGCAAAGAGCTACTCAAAATGGTACCCAAAACAAAACTCACTTGTAAATGTTGGAGTTGGGATGGTTGGTAAGAATATGGTTCTGAGTCCTCAGAATCTCCACAGCCTTCTGTGAATACTCCTTTAACTAAACACAATCCAGCAAAGAAACACAAGTAAAGCTTAAGTCTCACTGAAAAGGCTTTTATAAAGCTGGGCACAGTGGCACATTCCTGTAATCCCAGTGGCTCAGGAGGCTGAGACAGGAGGATCATGAGTTCAAGGCCAGCCTCAACAACTTAGCAAGGCCCTCTCTCAAAATAAAAAATAGAAAGGGCTAAGGATGTGGCTCAGCAGGTAAGCACCCCTGGACTTAATCTTGATACCAAAAACAAAAACAGAACAAAACAAAAAATCTTCTTTTCGGTCTTCAGCTTTTGGGGTGAAGACTACCCTCCAAGTACTAGTCTTCACTCCCCATTCATAATCATACAAGACTGGGCCTAATTTCTAACAGTTTAATTTCTCAACTCCTGCTTCAGAAGTTTCCAGTCTTAGTGATAGGTCACCTTTCAGACATTATGGAAGGAGATAATTTTTATTCTTCTGGTTATCTAACTGCAGAAACATTTTTCAGCACAAAAATGTGCTATCAGCACGGACAGGCCACTCTTTCCCAAGCAACTGTATTGGATACATTTCCTTCCCCACTTGACCTACTTCTTTTGGGTGAGCCAAATTCAGATTTTACTTATGTGCTAGGGCACGTTACCTACATGATAAACAAATTATTGGGAGTATTTAATAAAAAATACAGAACTAAATACATGTGAAAGAGATTTCACATATGAATCCCCCTTCTAGGTTGGTCATAATTAAGAGAAAAAAGGTTAAATATAGCAAGTTAGTCACTCTGACCACATCATCCATTACCTTCTTCTCCGTCTGTGGGGTTTTCAAGGAGAAATAGCCCAGCAGGTCCACAAACTGGGCAGCCTTACGACCATAAGCTGGGAGTTCTGGCCAGATGGACCACATCAGATCTAGTAAGAGCTCCTGTTGAGATTTGCTGGAGCTCCTGTAAGTAAATGACAGCTCCCGTTACCAGGTGGCAGGACTTCCTGGGGTACCTTTATTTATCACCAAGGCCCAGATACTATTTCTGTAGATTTCCCCAAAACTATGGATTAAGTTGGAATGGTTTGGTGCCTCTTTTGACAATCAATCCTAACCAACGTAGCATGAGTTACTTAATCTTCAGTAGATGGTGTATGTGCATCCAATCTTATTCCAGAGCAGAAATTGAGCTTTTTTAACCAACAAAGTCAAGCCTGGTCACTTTACCAACTCCTACACAGGCTTATGAGTATAAAACTCTTTTTTAAAGCAAGAGGGACAATGAGACAGAAAGAGACAAGCAATTTTATTTAGTTTTTCATGTGGCTTTCGTTGCTCTGCGACTTTACTGTGTATGTTGTGCTGGGGTTTGAACCTAAGAATCTGCGCATGCCAGGCAAGCGCCATAACTGCTAAGCCACCACTTCAGCCCTAGAACACTGTTTCTTAACAGCTAAAAAGCAGATAGCTAAAGGAAGAAAACTCTAATGCTCAAGAGGATTCAGGCTGGTATCAATACTGACAACAATGACAAAAAGCCAAAATAAAACTACATCATATTAGACCCTTAGCCACTCTCACTAAAAGAAATAGAGAAATGAAGCAAATCAATAAAATCTCCAATGAAAAGGGAGTGATCACCACGGAAATCCAACAAATTATAAGATCATATTTCAAAAATCTAGACTCCTCCAAATGAGATAATATGGAAGAAATGGATAAATTTCTAGAAACATACAACATCCCTAAATTGACACAGGACGATACTGAACAATCCAATAACAGGCACTGAAATCCATATAGCAATTAAAAGTCTACCAAAGAAGAAAAGCCAGGACCTGATGGCTTCCCTGCTGATTTTTACCACACTTTTAAGGAGGAACTAACACCTCTCCTTATTAAGTTATTTCAAGAAATTAAAAAGGAGGGAACTCTCCCAAACACCTTTTATGAAGCAACCATAACTCTGATACCAAAACCCAACAAGGACACATCAAAAAAAAGAAAACTTCAGACCAATATCCCTGATGAACCTGGATGCATAAATCTTTAATAAAGCTTTAGCAAAGCATATTAAAAAATTTGTCAAGAAGATAATCCATCATGATCAAATGGGCTTCATCCCAGGTATGTAGGGCTGGTTCGACATATGCAAAACAATTAATGTAATTCACCACATAAACAGAATCAAGGACAAAAACCATATGATCATCTCAATGGATTCGGAAAAGGCCTTTGATAAAATTCAGCACCCTTTTATGCTCAAAACTCTAGAGAAGATAGGTATCAAAGGAACTTTTCTGAACTTCGTAAAGGCTATATATGCTAAACCCTCGGGTAGTATGATACTAAATGGAGAAAAGCTGAAAGCATTTCCACTAAAACTCGGGAACAAGGCAAGGCTGTCCACTCTCACCACTTTTATTCAGTATTGTTCTTGAGACCCAAGCTGGAGCAGTAAGCCAAGAGAAAGAAATCAAAGGGATAAAACTAGGAAGAGAGGAAGCCAAACTCTCCCTTTTTGCTGATGACATGATCCTGTATCTGGAAGATCCGAAAAACTCAACCAGTAAACTGCTTGAACTTATAAACAGATTTAGCAAAGCGGCAGGCTACAAGATCAACATCCATAAATCAAAACACTAACAATGATAGGGCAGATGAAGAAATTAGGAAATCAGTCCCATTCACAGTATCCTCGAAAAGAATAAAATACTTGGGAATTAACCTTACAAGGGAAATCAAAGATCTCACAATGAAAATTATCGGACATTGAAGAATGAAATCCAAGATGACCTAAGAAGATGGAAAGATGTCCCATGCTTTTGGTTAGGCAGAATTAATATAATGAAAATGGCCATTCTGCCAAAAGCTCTATATAGATTCAATGCAATCCCCATTAAGATACCAATGTCATTCTTTACAGATATAGAAAAAGCAATTCTCAAATTCATTTGGAACCTTAAGAAACCCAGAATAGTCAAAACATTACTAAGCAAGAAAGATGAAACGGACGATTTTGCTATACCAGATCTAAAAACTATATTATAAAGCTGTAGTAACAAAGACAGCATGGTACTGATATCAAGATAGTAATGAAGACTAATGGAATAGAATAGAAGACCCTGAAATAAACCCACAAATCTTTAAGTATCTGATATTTGACAAAGGAGGACAAAATATTACATGGAGGAGAGACAGCCTCTTCAACAAATGGTGTTGGACAAACTAGACAGGCACTTGCAGAAAGTTGAAATTAGACCCTTATCTTTCACCTTGCACGAGAATCAAATCAAAATAGATCAAGGAGCTAGGATTAAACCAGCTACCTTGCAACTGATGGAAGTGTTGGACAAATTAGGTCCAACACTTCAGCATTTGGGAGTAGGCAAAGACTTTCTCAACATGTCTCCTAAAGTGAAGGAAGAAAAGTCAAAAATCAGTGAATGGGATGCCATAAAGCTAAAAAGCTTTTGTGCTGCCAAGGAAACAATCAAGAGTCAAGAGGTTTCCTATGGAAATGGAGAGAATCACAGGCTATGATTCCTCTGACAGGGGTCTCATATCCAGAATCTACAAAATCCTCAAAAACCTCAACTACAAAAACACAAACAACCCAATTAATAAATGGGTCAAAGAGCTAAATAGAAATTTCTCTACAGAGGACATTGATCAAGCCAATGAATACAAGAGAAAGTGCTCTAAATCACTAGTAATCAGAGAAATGCAAATGAACACTACATTAAGATATCACCTCACTCCAGTCAGAATGGCAAAAATGAAGAAAATAAATAATAATAGATGCTAGAGGGGCTGTGGAGAGATAGGCAAATTAACACACTGTTGGTGGAGCTGCAGACTGGTACAGCCCCTCTGGAAAGCAGCGTGGAGAATTCTCAAAAAACTAGGGATGTGGGGCTGGAGCGGTTGCTTGGCGGTTGCGGTGCTTGCCTGGCATGCATGGGTCCACAAGTTCGAGCCCCAGCACCACGTACAGAATGAAGTGTTCCAGGACTTTTCATGAAAGACTAAATAAAGACTGCTCCTCTCTTTCTCCCTCTTTCACTGTCCCCTCTTTTCTTAAAAAAAAAAAAAAAACAACAGGGATGAGCCCACCATACGATCCAGCGACTCCTCTCCTGGGTATTGTTCCAGAGGGGTTAGAATCAGCACACTACAGCGACACAGCAAAATCGATGTTCATGAAAGCTCAATTTACAACAGCTAAATTATGGAAACAACCCAGATGCCCCTCACTGAATGAATGGATCCAAAAACTGTGGTACATATATACCATTGATTCTACTCAGCAATTAGAAACAATGACATCGCAGCCTTTGAAGGTCAATGGATGGCTATGGAAGAAATCAAGCTGAGTGAAGTCAGCATAACCCAGAGAACCAAGGGTCGCGAATGTCTTCACTCATCCGTGGAGGCTGGAGCTAGACCCTGGCCAGTGTGAAAGGTTGTCAACTCTCTTGTATCAAACCCCGAAAAGGTGTAATGACACACAACCTAAGGGATTCGTAGAGATGTACTGGTAAGGGTGGGGGGATAAGGGTGGGTAGCTGGGGGGCTCTCAGGGGTAAATCTAATTTTCAGAATATATATATATTATATTGTTTCGTTGGAAGAATGTTTGATTGTCCATCAAATAAATTTCTTAATAATAATTTAAAAAGAATATATATATACATATCATATTGCTACTTTACATTAATTTATGATTATACAACAACTCAATTCCTTAACCAAAAAATTTAAAACACACACACACACAAAACTACATCATATGCATCCTGGTTCCAATCCCATACACATTTGCCAAACCAAACCATGGCCCTACCTGTAGATATGCAGTGTTAGGCAGTGGGCCTGCCAGCGCACCGAGGAAGAATTGGACTCCAACAGGAAGCAACGCAGAAACTGGATCAGGGTTTCCTTGTCGGCAAATTTGTTTAGCTGGTTCACCAGAGCTGTGCACAGCTGGTCCTCCTGGCTGCCTGAGCTCTCACCTATAAGATCAGGGTAGGACTAAAGACTAAAGACTGGAAGAAGTCACCTAGGGGCCTAGGTGTGTGCTACCAGAAAGAGAAGAGGGAATTCTACCTATTTTTAGAAGTTTCTACTAAAATTGTTACAAATTTCAAAACAATTTTCAGTTGTTTACTGAGGGACAAAGAAGTTGGTCCCAACTGAGACACAAAATAATGTAATGCAAACCACCTCTTTTGCTCCCAATTGCTAATCACCTGTCTCAGGTCTCCAAGGACCATGAAAAGCAGCAAAGCTTAAGAGAAGGGGCCAGCCAAAAGAGCTGACCCTCAGAGGATTCGCAGCTGACCAAGCAACACTTCGCTCAACTGTGACACTCGCTTCACATAGCAGGTGTTGATATTTATTATTTCACAGGAAGAGCCTGGCCTACTAAAAATGTGCAGAATACTTTGACCTCTCTTGTTAAGTCATTTGGTATAGGGAGACACATAGTTGTTCAAGATGTCACCTTCACCATAACTAAACATGAGATTAAAAATAGACTTTAGGGAGCATGTGAGAAAACCAGAACGAAGGACCTTTTGGAATTTCAAAATCTTTCGGAATTTCAGAATAAAGCAGGTGCTTCAAAAGAGTTAAACACATCAACCTAATAACCAAGACCAGAGTTGACTCTTACCGTCTTTCTCTTTTTCTTCTTTCTTGCTCTTCTTAGTGGAAGGCTTGGACTGTGTTGTGGCTTGTCCAGAACTGGAGGCCACAGGGGCTGAGGAGGAAGCTGCACTGGAGGACCCTGTGGAGGCTGCCAGGGCAGCGAGCACTTTGCTGCCACACAGAGCACAGGAGAGCAGCTGCAGCAGCACTGGAGACACCCCCTCATCCACCAGGAAACTCACTTGGAGGAGGAAGTACAGGACAGCTGTAAGCAGAGGGGTGACGGTCAGCTCCGGAATGATGAACTGCTTCCATACAAGAACAAGAGCCACAACTGCCCTGACCCCACCAATTTCCTGTCTGCACTCTCTGCTGGACTTTATCAAGAACAGGAAAGACCTCAAAGACATTAAAACAACTGCAAATAACTGACCCAGCCTCCACTCCTCTGAACAGGGATTCTCTAGGCTTCTCGTTAGCTGCACTGCCACAACCTCAAGGTCAGATACTCCTACAGCACCCCAAATTTTGACCACCAGTCCTATCACTCCTAAGTTGTTGTCTGTCTTCTCTGCGAGGCAGTTTTGTCTCTATATCTTCTCATGGCTCCAGCATCCAGTTCAATGCTTAGCACAAAGCAAGCATCAATAGACAGAAGGAATGACTCCTACCAACCAAAAACAGAAGCTTTGCTTACAGTCGTCTTTGATGCAGAATTTCTGCCAATTGATGGTTCGCTGAGCAGCAATTTCAGCACAGGCTTTCAGGTGCTCCATCTAAGTGGAAACCAATCGCAGGCGATGAGCAACTCCACCAAAGAGCCCAAAGAAGCCCTCACCTGCACCTTGAGTGGCTTTCACCCTGGCTTGGGACTGCACAGTGGTCATGGTCTCGCGTGCAGGAAGGTGTTCGCTGGGATTGCTAGTGAACTGACAGCAGGGCCCACAGCAACTGCAGCTAAGGAGGCTGCCTCCACTCCCTTTCCCACCACACATGGCCCTTTGTTTTCAGTGAACCTTCAGGCTACTCCCTGAGGAAGAAGCAAGGTAGGCCATGCCCTGAGAAACCATAATCCAGTTCACCTTTTTTCTTGCTCCAAATACAAAGCAAGAATACTAGATGAGCAAGCTAGGAGTTATTAAGATTGGAGATATTCTTTCTAGATGCCCAAAAGCAAGAGGTTCCATTTATTCCCCTAAGTCCAAACAGCTTCTCTTCAGGCTGTAATACATTTCCACACTACACCCTCCATCCCTTATTTAGAATTCAAGGAGAAAACCCAGAGATGCATAAATTTCAGCTTGACCCCTATCCATGACATGAGCAAATGACACTGTTAAGGAGTCCAAGCCACCTCAACCTCACAATAGGAACTGCTATCAGTGAGGGATGGGAAATTCCAGACTACACAAGGTACAGCACCCACTCAGGTGTAACAGATTTCCCTGGAGCTCAACTCTAGCCAGGACCTCTCCGAACATTCAAAAGCCTATGCTGCTCCATCCACTACCTACTTGGCTGAGCCTCATTACAAGCCCCTTCCCCTGCCCTAGATTTCCCAGCCTTCGTACCAGACTGATGAGCGTGTCATACTGCAAGGCGGAGCCTGAGCTGGCTGTAACCACACTTGCCCGGA
Organism: Aplodontia rufa; assembly: GCA_004027875.1. Taxonomy (NCBI): domain Eukaryota; kingdom Metazoa; phylum Chordata; class Mammalia; order Rodentia; family Aplodontiidae; genus Aplodontia; species Aplodontia rufa. Next base: position 61,854 of record PVKS010007334.1, read on the forward strand.
GGAAGATCCCCTGTTCCTCCAGCAGCTTCTTGATGCCACGGACATGGGAGTCTAGGGTGTGCAAATCCCGGAGCTGGCGGTACTTCTCCTTTGATCCACAGATGAAAAGCAGAAGTTTGCGGACTTGACGGCGCACAAATGGAGTCTGCTGGATCATCAGGTACTTAAGGGGATAAGCACGACAGGGTCAGTGTCTCTGGAACTGTATCTGTGCCATCCCTGATTCTTAACACCCTGGGTTTTAATGAACTGTTACTAAAAACTGGTGAGCAGCCCAAACCAAGCCACAGCTATCCACAGGGCTTGGTTCTAGGACCCTGATACCCAAATCCACAGATGCTTGAGTCCCCTATACAAAAGAGGGTAGTATTTGCATATAACCTATGCGCAGCCTCCGCATATTTTAAATAGCCTGTTACTTGTAGCATCCAATACAAAGTGAAGGCTTCATGCGTAGCTGTTTACTGTCCAGGGAGTAACGATAAACACTCAGCATGGACACAAGCTTCGAGTCCAGCAGGCTCAACGTGCAGATGCAGACTGCCTGGACACCAAGGGCCGACTACTCCCCCAGCAAGCCAGCCTCTGAGGAACCCAAGGACCCCTCAGGGAACCAAAAGAAAAGCACAGAAAGAAAGGATTCAAAAAGGAAAAAAGAATCACAATATTGATGTTCCTCCTCCTTCCTCAAATACCTAAGATATCTACAAGGAAGCTGATAGTTTTACACTGCCTACAAATTACATCTAGAGGAAAAAAAGCATTCTGAGCCACTTATCCAGATGAAAGACTAGGAAAGAGGCTGAGGTGGTACAGCTTCACAACTCAAATGCTTGTTTGAGATTCTTCTTCCCGGAGTTGATCTCAGGTTTGCCATCTGGTTAAGCTACCATCTCTGGGCACCAATGCCACCCACCGTACTCTGCAGTGGTCCAAATCGCACCACCTGCTAGCTGGCTGCCTCCAACATTCTGCCAATGGGGAGCACTGGAGGGAAACGGAAGGAGGCAAGGGACTGGCTCCCGCTGTGGTCCTACCAATGGCCTCTCACAGGCAGCCGTGGTCGGCTCTCATTAGCAGCTTCCTCCAGTATTCCCCAAATATTCACCTCAGGGCTCAGGAGGTACCAGCAGCAGTACCCCTTCCTCAGAGAACTACGGCCCAGATTCATGGGCTTCTTCATTCCAGGGCTGCTGGTAGGTACTCATGTTACCACAGAGTTCCATCTATGTCTCTTTTGGTTCTCAAAAAACCGTTTAACCAACTCCCTACACTGAAATCTCTGACAATAACTAGAGTGCTTCCTGTTTTTCTGGCAGAGCCTGAATGTCTGAATCTGCCCACCATCGCCCCATGTGAGGGAAGTTAAACATATACAATCAGAAACTAGAATCTGTACATACATCTTCCAGTCTCACTATACAGCAGATTCTAAAGGGGTGAGATCAGGACCTGAACGCATGGAGGATCTGCTAGGGGAACCTTGGGTGAGGACTGGGAAGAAGGCAGGCCACCAAGGGACAGCCGATGGGTCCACTCCTGGATTGGCACAGTTCACTCACCTCCGAGAGAAAGTAGAACCATGAGTGATCAAACACAGGAGGCGGGATTCGAGAATTGGTGTCAGCAATCTTTTTGATTTGGTATGGAAGCCTCAGTACCATCTCCGTGAGAAGCTGAGTGTAAGCCTCAAACACGTCAGCAGCATGACCCTAGGGGAGAGCGTGTGCATGAAAACCAGTGCTTGCCACCCTCCATGGCCACATCAGGAAAAGGACGAGCTCAGTGCGCACCAGGCACTCCGCATGTGGAGCTGGGAAAGGGTTCTTTTCAAAGCTACAACCATCACTGGCTGGTAATTTGGTTTACAAACAGAAAAGCCCAGGACAACTTAGTTAATGCAAAGGTTACCATGGAGACATCTCACTGCTCTTACAAGTTCTAGCATTTCCTTCTGTGGCTTTTGATACTGGATCAATTGCACTCAGCTTACACAAAAATTAGAGACTGGCAAAAATTTGAAGGAAAAAAATGGTAGCAGTTAAAGATACACCATCTTTCTGAGAGATGTATCTTATTCCCTAGAACCAAAACTTTCTTTAACAACAAACATTTAAATAAATCAAGCAGGGTGGAACCACCAAGCTCAGCCAAGATTCCTTCCACCAAACAGGCAGGGCCTGAGAGATTTGAGGACAGTGGGAACAGCAGCTATCTTACAAGCTGTGTGGTACCACAGGAAGGATCTGCAGGAGCTTGGGGGTACAATATTTTCCATATACTCAATCCTCAGTTACTTACTGGCGCTATACAAAGCACTGGAGGTAAAAATAATAATAATAAATAGTTTTTGTCAATAATTTAGAGGGGAAGACATGATAATATATACCCTGTATGACTCTGGGATCCAAGGAAAACTTGATAGCACCAAAGTCTGTTAGGGAAAGTTTATCCAAAGGAAACATGTTTGACAAAGTGGGTGTTGAAGGAGGACTAGAAATGAGCTAAATGGAAGAAGAAATGAACACAGAGGGAAAGCACTTCAGAAGGCAAAGCATGCTCAAAATCAACATGCCACATCTGGAGAAATGCACAGCCTGGTAGGGCTGCCTGCAGCAGATAAAGCTAGACAATAAAGGTATTGGGATCCTCAAAGAACTTTTTTTTTTTTTTTTTTAAAGAGAAAGGAAGATAATGAGAGATTCAATTTTATTTATTTTTCCATCTGGCCTTTGTTTTTCCAATACTAAGCTGTGTACATGGTGCTGGCGTTCAAACCCGGGTCTTTGTGCACGCCAGGCAAGCAGTCCAACTGTGGAGCCACCACTTCAGTCCCTCCTCCAAGAACTTTTTGACCTAAAAGTTCTGGCTGGTAGGAAGAACACTAGGTGGGAATTATTCATGGACTCTTGTGATCAGAAAGCCCACGATAAGGACTGGAGTGCTGGCTCAGTGGTTACAGCACCTGCCTGGCATGTGTGAGGACGTGGGTTCAAACCCCAGCAACCATGTACTCAATCAATGAAGTGTCAGAGCAATGAACAGTAAATAAAATTAATTCACTCTTTCTCTGTCTCTCTCTCTCTTTTCTTTTTTCTTTCTTTTTTTTTTCATGAGCCCATGATAACTTGCATGTTCAAGAGCCTCTTGTGACAGAAGAGCAGGGGGATATCTGACGTATGTGGCATGATCCATAGCAGATGCCACTACCTTGCACACTTATCTCTTTCCAAGGAGCTTAAAGTGGAATGAGATGACTGATTCCATTTAGTACTCAGATTTCCAGAGGCACAAATCAGAATGCCAGGAGGGAGGAAGGAGTTGTTCATTAAATTATGCTGAGATTGCACAGCCCAAGGCACCAGCTGCTTCAGCTTCATTAAGTGAAGAGTACAGAAGACAGAACTGAGAACACAATGCTCAGAGGAACTGGCAGTACTCCTCTGACTAGGGAGAGACCTCACCTTCACATACTGGCGAAGAAAGAACGGGCTCATATCTGGTGGAGATGAAGTCGTATGTGGTTTCAGCAACTGGCTGGTAGCCACGGGCTCCTCATCATTCTGTTGGCTCTTCCAATACTCCAGCAGCGATTTGAGCACATGAAGGCAATAGTCCACCGCCCCCGAGCTCAGCAGGGCAGCCGCTGTGGCGCTGGAGATGAGGGAAGATGACTGGAAGGGAGAGAACACACGCAGAGAAGGCAAGAATGTCTGTGTAAACTGCCTGGTGCCAAGTGGCAGGGAACACCCAACAGTCAGTCAGCTGTCATGGAAGTGAGTCCACTGATCTCTCGCATTAAAAGTTTCCCAACTAGCTCAAACAGCACATGTAAGAGGATGAAGGCCAGTTCTCAGCCTAAGCGCTCCACGTGACAGAGGCCTTCAGGAAGGCGAAGACTAGAAAAACCCTTCCTCTTGGAGCGGCTGGGTTTTCACTTTTTCCGTGGGCAACAAGAAAAGAAGACCATTTCAACAAGGAAAGGGAAAACTTTCCGTACAGGTTCTTCTTACAGCAACCTCAACACCCAGCAGGGGTGCTTCCACCGAGCCAGCTTCCAAAGGAGATGGGGGTGAGTGATCACATGCATAAAAAAGTAGGAGAAAAGCTACTGTAAATAAGACCATTAGGAGAGCCTTGCAAATCCAGCAAACCCCACAGCTCATAAGCTCATTAGGCCTGGATGCAGTTCAGCCTCAATTTCTGCCTTCTCCGCTTTGTGCTAATCTCCTTTCACCACACACACTTGGCTTTCTTTCTGCTTTATTACCATACCTTATAGCAACAGACACTAGGGGAATCCTCTTAGCCACTCTGTGCCTTGCAGAACAGGCCCTTGCTTTTCAATAATAGAACTTCCAAACCCTTTAACCCCTCCATTGGAGGACTGTTGGCCAACACCACAGCTTGGAAGGATTCTGAAAAAGGTTCTGCCCTTGAAGAGGTGACAGCTTAGACTCTTACTCCCTTCAGGTAACAATGGCCTACTGTAAGCGAGGACTATCACCTCACCCCTCAGCCCTGCACCAGCTGGACAATCCTCTTACTTTTCCCCAAATTCCTAAGCTAAAAGCAAAAATACCTCACATATGGAAGACTTGGACCCAGACTTGGTGCGAGACATGAAGACGCTGAGGAGCCGCATCACCACCAGGTGCACTTCATTCAGGGCGCTGCGCTCATTCTTCTTGGAGACGTCCTGCAGGCGGAAGCAGAGGCGCGATGAGGCATCCTCTGAATAAGATTCCCTCAAGCCCACGAGCCCTACATACTTCTTGGGTAGAATCACAGAAAAACCAGGCTCCAGTGTCTGTGTGGACTATACCTGAGGTACCTAGGGCCTGATACACTCAGGAGGCCTGATCAGACGTTTTCATCTAATTGAGCCACAAAAGATTCAGGAGGGTGGGAACTCTGTCTTGTTCATCATTTGTGCTCAGTCTCCCAAAGTATGCCTGGGGCAAGGTAGGCTGTGACCCACATGATGAACCAACAGAAATGAAGCCATCAGTGGATGGCTCACCCCTAGAAGCCAGGTGAAGCTGCCCCAGAGGTGTGAGACCCTGAGGGAGGATCTTGGTCAATCCCTGCTTCTCACACAGTATGCCTCTCCAATTTTTACCTTTTTATCCATGCCCAGTTCAGCAATAAGCTGAGACAGTAGGTTGTCCAGGGCACCCTTGTCTTTCTCATCTTCTCCATCCAGATCTGTAGTGAGCATCAGAATGACCTAGGAGGCAAAAAGAAAGAAAACATGAAAGCCAATCCCCAAAGGAACAGTGACTCTAAACACAGGGCATCTCTAAAGAAATGGCAATCCTGACTTCCTTGTCAACCATAACTACAGCACACTGAAGTGTTCCATATTCCATGTTTTCTAGAATTTGTGTCCAGAGTCGTAAGAGTCATAATTTGACATATGCCACACTGATGTCACTGAAGAGATTTTGTAAAAAATTAGCAAAATTAATAACTAACCTATGCTATATTCATCCAAGTAAGATAAGGCAGTATGCAGAGCTAAGAGTTACAAACTAATTTTGCCTCCAAGAAAGGCAGCTAGTGAAGAATAGCCATCAGACCACACTCGAACACCTAGAGAGAGGCAACACAGACTAAGAGTCTTAGCAGTAGGCTTTTTGCTCCTGGCTTGGTCAATAACTAGAGGAACGGGGCTGGAGCAGCGGCTCAGCAGTTACAGCATTTGCCCTGCATGTGCAAGTACACAGGTTCAAACCCCAGCACCCACATATACAACTAAGTGTCAGAGCAATGAAAGCCATGTGAAAAACTCAATAAAAATTGATTCTCTCTCTCTTTCACACACACACACACACTGTCCTTCTCTCTTTAAAATATAAAACAAAGTAAAATAACTAGAGGAATGACATCGGGCATTTTAAAAAGATTCTGACTCAGCCTTTTCATCCAAAAATGAGCTCAAACCTGCACTCCATCCTCTGTGACCTAACATTGAGAGTTCCAGGTCTTCTGGAAGAAATGTTCTCTGCTAAGGACTGCACCACTGTAATGCAGTAGACACAGGAGGAGGAGATACCTGCATGTATGGAATGGCCCGGACACCTCCAACATTTCGTAACTGGGGCAAGGTCTGCAATAGTCTCTCCAAAAGCATCAGACGGACCATGTGCAGCCTAAAAGAACAAGAAAAACACATAAAACATGAGTTAATGCACAAGAGAACCAGCTGAGCATAGTTCTTTCCTCCTGCCACCAAAGGAAAGAAGGAGCTCAACACTTAGCAATACCCCAAGTATTAGAAAGGTAAGAAATGCTAAGAAATACACTGGCAAAACAGGAGGAGAAATCTCTATATTAAAAGGGAGCAAAACTATTCTAGTTTACAACTGATGGTTAAAAATATTTCCCAAGGGGGCTGGAGCGGTGGCTCAGCAGTTGCAGCACTTGCCAGCATGAGTACATGGGTTCAAACCCTAGCACCCACGTACACAGCTAAGTGTCAGAGAAACAAAAACCATGTAGGAAAAAAAAAACTCAATGGAAATTGATTTTCTCTCTCTCTCTCTCCCCCCTTCTCTCTCTTAAAAACAAAAAAACAAAAAAACAAAAAACAATTCCCAAGGAAGCCATCAGATTCTAGCCATCCTCAGGATCAGAACCAAACTTCTGCCAGGTGCAGTTGTGCCTGTCTGCAATCAAAGCTACTTGGGTGGCTGAGACAGAAGGACTGGAAGTTTGAGGACAGGCTGGGCAATTTAGTGAGACCCTATCTCAACAGAAAATTTTAAAAGGCCTGGTGATATAACTCGGTGGTAGAGTGCTTACCTAGCAAGTGTGAGGTGAGGAGATGGATTCAATTCTCAGTACCAAAACAACAACAAAAAACCAAAGAAAGAACTAAACCTCCAGCTGCAGGTTTTATGTTTTCCCAACGCATGGCTCTCGCCTGCCTCCAGGCATTATTTTCTGGAATCATGTACAAACTCTACATCATTCATTTGCACAGTAACCTGGGACCTTCTCTTTTTCATGTTTCCTGAGGAAGATCAGTAACTACTTTATCCTCTCTCACATCATTTTCTGAATGTAAAATTCAAAGTCAATACCACTCTCTTATTGGACCCATGAATATTCCCACATATTCAGTTGGCTCCACCTGGTGAGCCTTCTTCATCTATAGGTACACAGCTGGCCTTCTGTATTAAGTGTATACCTCTGGATCTCTAGCTAATGTGCTGACTCAAGAAGACCAATGAGGAGCTGGAGCAGTGGCTCAGTGGCAGGGCAGTTGCCTGACATGCCCAAGGGCTGGGGTTCAAACTCCAGCACCACATACACAACTAAGTGTCAGAAAAAACAAAACAGATGAAAAACTAAGGCTGGAGTAGTGGCTCAGGAATTATAGGCATCTGCCTGGCATGCACAAGAACATGGGTTCAAACCCCAGCACCATGTACGCAATGAAATGTTGGAGCAATGAGGGCCACATGAAAAACTAAATAAAATTGATTCTTTCTCTCTCTCTCACTGTCCCTCTCTCTTAAAAAAAAAAAAAAAAAAAGTATAGCGATTGGAATGAGAAATGCTAAACTTTCATTATTTGTAGGTGAATATATGCACAAAATCCACCAGAATCTATAATTAGAATAAGTCTCTATAATTTTCTATAATTATAATTATATAAATTTATATAATTATATAAATTTCTATAATTTTCTATAATTAGAATAAGTGAATTTAGAAAAGTCTCTGAATACAAAGTCAAAATAAGAAGAATAGTGATTTGGCCAGAAATTAAGAAGTCAGGAGCTCCAGTAGCACCATCGGTCAGCGTGTGGTACTTGTAAGAAGTCATCAGGCCAAAGAATGAATAAAGGCAGAATCCAGAGAAGCAGGCACAGCACTGAGACTGCTTCAGGCTTTTGGAAAAAAAAAAAAAAAGCCAAGATGCTCCAAAGGAAACTCAAGCCTCTGATTTTAGGACCTCATAGGTATTTGGAATTTAAAAACCTCCTGAAAGAACCACATAAGGATATAACCTCAGTTTAAAAACAAATAATGAGGGCTGGAGCGGTGGCTCAGCGGTTTCGGAGCTGGCCTGGCAAGCACGAGGACCCGGGTTCAAACCCCAGCACCACGTACACAACTGAGTGTTGGAGCAACCAAAGCCATGTGAAAAACTCAATAAAGTTGTTCCTCTCTTCCTCTGTCTCTCTCACTGTCCCTCTCTCTACAAAAAAAAAAAAAAAAAAAAAAAAAACAAATAATGATAAACCACTTCCCTCTCATGCTCTTGCTCCTATGCAAGAACCAACAAGAAATCTTAGCCAACTCAAATCCTAAAGCGGGCGTGGGGGCACAGGGAGAGGAGCTGCTGAGAATACAGGCTGATTTAGACTTAGGCCATCATGCATGCTGCACGACCCAGTCCCCCATTTGTTCCTTTGGCTTAACACTACTATGTCCTATTTATGAAATTTTGCCAAGTCTGAGTTATAAAAATATTTTGGCTCCTAAAACTGATAAGGTGGTACTTTTAAAATGTACATCTACAGTTTATTTGGTTTTGTGCATAATAAGATCAGGTTAAGAGTCATTTTATTTTGTATGAATTTCCAACTAACCCAGTTATTCACTAAAACACCATGTTTACCCCACTGTACACAGTGTTACCTGTCATAAATCAGATGACCATGTATGTGTGATCTACTTCTGAACTAGCCTAGTTGTGCATCCTTATTACCAATCACACTGCCTTAATTACCAAAGCTTTATAAAAAACTATTATTGTGTACAGTTTTCTAATTTTATGGATGTTCTTCAACATTGTCTTTTATTTTTATTTTTTTATTTTTTTAGAGAGAGAAAAAAATCAAATTTATTTTTTTATCTGGCCTTTGTTTCTCCAACACTTGTGTATGTGGTGCTGGGGTTCGAACTCAGGTCCTCATGCATGTCAGGCAAGGCTCCAACCACTGAGCTACCACTTCAGCCACTTTTGATAGTCTTAACTAAACTTAGTCCCTTACTTCCAAATGAATGTCAGTACTGTCTTGTCAATTTTAACACATATGTAACACCAGCTAGGATCTGTGACAGGGATTATATGTAGTCCTGCATCGATGTGAGGACAAATGTCATCTTTACAATGAGCCTTTTTTTAAGAGAGGGAGGGACAGCGAGAGAGTGAGAAACAATGAGGCAACTTTATTTAGTTTTTTCATGTGGCTTTCGTTGCTCCAAAAGCTCTGACACTTCATTGTATCTGAGGCGCCGGAGCTTGAACCCACATCCTCGCACATGCCAGGCAAGTGCTGCAAATGCTGTAACCACTGAGCCACCACTCAGTCTTTCAATTGATCATATTTGTTATTTTTTAATGCTACACAATTAGATCTCAACAAACAGTAAATAAACACAAGGAACAAAACCAAAAAGTGATATTAAGAGACACAGGGGCGAGTGTTGGAGCAATGAAAACCAGATGAAAAAACTAAATAAAAATTGATTCTCTCTCTCTCTCTCTCTCTCTCTCATTGTCCCTCTTTGATTTAAAAGCGGGGTTGGGCAGGGAATGGGGAGAGAATATCATGGCTTAACATCTATTTAACTGGATTTCCAGAAAGCAAAACAATGGGAAGTGAGGCAGAAGCAATATCCGGTGAAGCTAAAAACTGAGAATTTTCTAAAACTAATAAGATACTAACATACGCATTCAAGATTCCCAAACAACTAAGCAAACAAATGTAGAGAAAATCATTCCTTGTGGCTCAGAGGTAGAGCACTCCCTAGTGGGCAAAACACCTTGGATTCAATCTCCAGCCCCGAAAAAGTAATAATAATAATAATGCCAGCAATCACAGAGACCCCGTGGTATCGGAACACAACGCAATTAACCTAGATCATATTAAAAATAAAAAGAGGTGCAGGAGAAAAACACTTTCAGAAGTTTAAAAACCTTCCATTAGGGGCTGGCACAGTGGTTCAGTGGTTATGACGCTTGCCTTGTATGCACAACGACATGGATTTGAACCCCAGCACCATGTACGCTATGAAGTGTTGGGGCAACAAAAGCCACATGAAAAACTAAGTAAAGTTCATTCTCTTTCCCCCAAAAAAAATCCTTCCCTCAAAATCTCATAGTTGGGGCTGGAGTGGAGTGGTGGCTCAGCGGCTGGAGCGCTTGCCTGGCAAGCGCAAGGATGCAGGTTCGAATCCCAGCACCATGTACACAACAAAGTGTCAGAGCAAATAAAGCCACATAAAAAAGTAAATAAAATTGACTCACTCTTTCTCACTGTTCCTCTCTCTTTAAAAAAAAAAAAAATCAAAAACTCTTAGCTAACCTTCATCCAAAGACAAGTTCCAAGCGTCTGAAACTGAAGCAGAGGATGCAGGGAATGTGGGAGATGCTCACTGAAGTCTCTAGTACCTGACTGTGTCAGTAACTGTTTTCTTACTGATGTAAGTCATTCAGTTTAAAACGCTGACTCATTGTTTTGGCACTGATATGTTAACTGCTGGTCTCAATAAATTTGACAAACATTCTATCACACACATTATTCTTTTGGGGGAGGAGAGAGTCCTGGGGATTAAACCCAGAGGCATTTTACCACTGAGCTACATCCAGTCCTGTTTTATCTGGTCTCCCCAAATTGCTGAGGCTGGCCTTGAACTTGTAATTTTCCTGCCTCAGTCTGGTACGTGCCACTGTGAGCAGCTATCACAATTGTTATTCTTAAATTTCTCTTTCTCCTATTTCTCCAGATATTCTTTGGTTAAGAATACATTCAATCACCAATTCCATACCAAACACTGCCAAGTTTTCTTCAGGGTGATGGATTAGGAGCTCACAGATTACTTTCAGTTTCAGAAAGTTTCACCATTGGTATTTCTAAACATAAGCCTGCATTTGCTGTCTTATTTCTCCTTTACCTTCTACTCAGGATAAATAAAGAGCTCCTCCTAATATAATCTATCTAATAACTTAACTCACTGATAAGCATCAAACAGTGCATTTATAAAAAGGATGGTACATAGTAAGTTAACGAATAATAATGAAACAAAAAGGACTTCAATAAGAAAATTCATGGTTTTATGATGTTCATTTTAGAGCTACTAAGGGATTTAGGGAGCCTTCAGAGAAAGACTACTTTCTATTCTCTCCAAAACTGATCTAACTTGGGACTGGAGCAGTGGCTCAGCGGTTATGGTGCTTGCCCAGCATGCACAAGTACACGAATTCACACCCCAGCACCACGCACACAACGAAGTCTAGGAGCAATGGAGGCCACGTGAAAAACTAAATAAAATTGTTTCTCTCTTTCTCTCTGACTCTCTTAAAAAAAAAAAAAAAAAGAAAGAAAAGAAAAGAAAGAAAGAAATTGATCTAACTCTAATCAGATAAGGCAGATCTAAGCTGGGTATCGGGGCCAATGCCTGTAATCCTAGCTACCTGAGAGGCTGAGGCAAGAGAATTTAAAGTTTGAGACCAGCCTGGATAATTTACTGAGACCCTGGTATCAAAACAAAGCATAAGGGGAAGGAATGTAGCTCATTATTAGAGTGCATTTCTAGCATGCATAAGGCCCTGGGTGAAATCCCTACTACTGGAATAAAAATAGAGGAAGAGGAGGAGGAGGAGGAGGAGGAGGAGGA
>PVKS010007335.1:0-18407 GCA_004027875.1 Aplodontia rufa
TTTCAAAACATTTACAATTTCTCTCAAAGGAACCTGCCATCTATCTGTTGGGCTAGATGTAATAAGAGACACCCCCAGCTCATCCGGAAGCAGGGAGATTCTAAAGCTGCCACACTCCACAGGTGGGAGACTTCTCAGCCAACTCTTCCAAGGAGTTTCTTGGCTTCTCCAGGATTCATCTGACTTCACTAGCCTCAGTTTCTTCATATAAAAATGGGGATGAAAATATTCTGTTTACCATTGAACAAAACTCTATAGGAATTTAATGGAATTTTTGCAAAATGGTTAAAAAGCATATTCTTTTTTTTTTTAATTCTACCAAGTACTAAGTACAAAAGTTGGTTAAACCATTCTTAGTCTCAGATTTATTTACTTAACAAATGCACTAGCTCTTTACAAATGCCCAGGGACTTAATTGTCATGACAACCTTTACTCCATAGACCAATCCCCAATGGATAAGGAATGGAGTCACAGAGGGGTTAAATTACTCTCGAAGGTCATGCATCACAAAGCTCGCTGGCAGCTTCTAGAACCAAGTCTGCAACACAGGGGTCTGCTTCACCCTCCAGTCTTTAACTGCTCCATGCTACCTCTCCAGGCATCAGAATGAGTAGGAAGGGAACATGGGCCTGCTCCACCAACCCCTAAACCAGCACCAGCAATCACTGGGAAAGATCCCCAGCAGCGGGGCATCCACTGGGACACACCAGGAGCCCTGAGTGCTCCTCCAACACCCACCATGCTCACAGCCTCTTGCAGCCACTATACATTATGTCACTTAGGGGGTTATAACCTCAAATAGCTGGGTGCTTTTCCATTCACAGCTAAAGTTGCTAGTACTTTTTCCCCAGGTAAGAGCCTATCTTCCTAAGATTCTTGCACAGCTGTTCTGTGAAGTGGCGTTTTATAAATTTTGAAGGTTCTGACTCTTTAGTACTTTAATTATTCTTTTCTTCCTGGTACTTGGAAGTCCTATACAGAAAAAGAGAGTCCAAACATTGACAAATATTATTTAGAACTGCATCTTGATGAGTCTTATTTACTAGTTATTCAAGCTTGGATGACAGTCTGAGTGAGCTTCAATGTTCTCATGGTCAAAAAGGGAGATGGGCCACTGTGAGGACTGACGGGGGTGGCATATTTAATATGTCTTGCACAGAACCCAGTCCTGTCCCTGTCTGCTGGCTTCATCGCGCCCATCTCTACCTGGGCACAGAACTCTTTCCCTTTCCTTCAGTGCAGCTCTTCTTTGGCCCTGCCACCTCCATGTCCCCAATTGCTTCTTTCTCCTCTCCAATCTGGCTTCTTGCCTGGATATTCCTCTGAAACTTGCCTACATGATCACCAGTATCTGCCTACTTACTGACGTTGATGTTTCTCCTTAAACTGGAACCTGTTGAACTTTCCAAAGCCTTGGACATCTGAACAGCGCACAGTTCTGGTTGCCTGCAGCCTGCAATCCACCTGCCTCTTTTGGATTTCTCTTGGCCTTGCAGTAGCTTTCTGTCATATTGGCCGTGCCCTGTCCCTCAGCTTCTCTTTCTGTAGTTCCACTCCCAAGCCCCTCTCACTCATTTCCTAACTGTGGCTATTCCTCCAAGTTCTTTTCTCAGAAGTACTCTTTCACTTTTCATTCCTGCCCTTAGCTTTCACTTCTCCCAGATCTTGTATGCCTGTGATTCCACCATCAAATTTTGTGTGCCAGTTATCTGTCTTCTGATCTCCAAACCTGTATTCCCAATTACCTACACACTCACAGCCCTACTCATGAGGGCACACACAGAACGTGCCCCGCACCCACATCATTATCTCCACATTCCTCCCAAAATAGGTGCTTGATTTGATCTTTTCTTGGTTAATAGAATTCACCCCGTTTTCTCTTCAGCAAAGCCTTACTGACCCCTCCTTCTTCCCTCAACAATTCAGAAGAAATAGTCCCTCCTCTGAGTTTCCACAGTATTTTGCTCACAAATCTAAAGTAATTGACAGGCTCGGTCCCAGTTAGTTTTCTGTGGGTCTGGCCCCTTTCTAGCTAGGGTTCCCTGTGGGCAGAGAACAGGGTATTATCTTGCCAGGGAAAGTGAAAGCTGCTCCATAGCCCTCGCCTCTCATTTGGATGTTAATTATTAATCTTTCCCCTGTGTAGGTCTGATTTCACCAAAGAGTCTGTAGATTTATAAAGACAAGATACAGTCTCTGTATTCTTTGTATGCTTCATGGTGTTTACTTACAATAGCAGCTATGAGAAAGTGTCCTGTGGAATACAATCACTTGTAGTTCCCTTACTGGTTATTATAGACTGAATGTGTCCTCACCATCAAAATCATGGGTTGAAGGTCCAATCCCTCCATACCTCAGAATGTAACTGTAGTAGGAAAAAGGGTCTTTTAGGAGGAAATTAGGGTAAAAATGAGGCCTACGGGTGAACCACAATGCAGTGTGACTTGTCGTAATGAAATAGGAGGTTAGAACACAGACAATGCGCGGACTGAGAGGGTGGCCATATGAGGACACAGCGATAAGAGAGACGGCCCGGTGAGAGATCAGAAGGAACCATTCGTGCTGACACCTTGATCTTGGGCTAGCAGCCTCCACAGTTGTGAGGAGACACATCTGCTGTTTGAGTCACCCGGTTTATGATTCTTTTCTTCCTTTTTGTTTTGGGCAACACTAGCAAGGAAATAAACCAGGAAAAGGCCACTCACCAGGTTTGGGGGTTTGGAACAATGCTTCCTTTGGATTTGACATTGAAAATAAATAGTTCTACTTCTAGAGATGGGTCAAAATCAGACAATAGTTTAAATGAATACGATGCTTGCCCACCTAATCTTAAATCAGTGGGTAGTTCATCAGAAGTTATTAGCCCTAAAATCTAATGAGTCCTTTCATTTATTTCTCCTTTTCCTTCCCCTTCTCCATTTCTTGAAAGAGAGAAAGAGAGAGAGAGAGAGAACTGATTTTATTTATCTGGTTTTCATTGGTCCAACACTTAGTTGTGTATGTGGTGCTGGGGTTTGAATATGGGTCCTTGTGCATGCCAGGCAAGCACCATAAACACTGAGACACCACTCCAGCCCCTTTTTCTCCTCCTTATCCATCCTTTTCTCATCCTTTTCTCCCTCCTTCTTTCATTTTCTTCTTCTTCCTCCTCCTCTTCTCTCTTTTTTTTTCTTTCTGCAAAAGTTGAGCAAGGACTTGCAATTAGTTTCAAGACAGCCTATAATGAGTATAAAACAAATTAGAATCTTTGGGTAGGAGAATCTCGCAGTTTGATAGTAAAGGAGATAGGATGGCCATGCTCGGCTTCGACCCCAAAGTGGTTATGCTTATATAATGGAGCCTAGAGACTGAATCATCACTTGGGCATAACAAAAGAATTGTCCAGGTGTGTACAGTAAGAATCTTTTGAGCTGCTCTTGCTGTTAACAATCTGGTTTCATATACCCAGATGATTAGATGTCATAGACATCAGAAGGAGGTCAATAAAATTCAAGCTTTAAACTTTGACAATAATTTGAGCTGAATAATAGCTGAATTTCAGAACTGAGTTGTCATGGTGAGAGCCATTGAAGAGGAATAATTATCTTATAACTCAGTTACTGTCCTGCTGAACTCCATGACATCCTTAGTCCCATTTCCAACTCACTAAGCCCTGATCATATTTTGTCAAGCTCAGCAATATTATTTTTTATATTATTTTATGTATATATTTTCATTCATAGCCAAATATATTTAGGTAATTATGCATTCAGTGAAACTGACTGAAAAATGGTACAGGTAGTTTAGCCATCTATAAATTACATGTTCAGAGAAAAAATACCGAAGTGCTCTTCAAGTATTCTCAAGAATTAGGTGTAGAGAGAAGTTACCAACAATTATTTTTTTTTTCAGTTTAATGTATAGGACACTGAAGTTGTTTCCAAAATTTTTGTGGACAAAAGCTTTCATCTCATCCCTCTTGGGTAGTACAATGTATTTTCCTCTTTTTAGTCCATAAAAACACCATTAGGCACATAGATAATCAAAATTGCACACTGCATGATAATTTGCAATCTTGTAACTATAAGCTTCCTCCACATTTCATCAAATCTAGTTGCAATTATTAAAAGGTTAAAATACAAAATACAAATGTTAACTAAGGAAAACTAGGTGCATCAAAACATTAAAAATAAATAAAATGTAATGAAACCTACTATTCTATGTAATTAATATGTACCAATATAATAAATGCATAAGTAATATTTTTTAAAATGAATCAAATGAGAACTTATTTTGTTTAAAATATGATATAATAATTTTTTGAGGAAAATTTCTGGGTTGTATAAAAAAGTGACAATCTTTCCACCAAGAGAAGAGTTTTTTAAACTGATGCCAATAATTAGTGTTGCCTGGTTGGCCCTTTTGTGAGTGGAGGAGAAGAAACCTAGACCTCTAGGTTTCTCTGTCAGGTGACTAGACCAACAGAGATGCTAGCAGGACACACTGAAAGTTCAGAAATATGAACAACTTTGGGAGGAAAGAACAATTATGTTCTGCGTATGTTAAGATGGAGATATCTATAGGATATCAATCAGAAATCAGATGAAGGGAAAAAAGATATTTATAATTATTCTATTTTTTTTAAAGAGAGAGTGAGGGAGAGAGAAAGCAGGAGTTAATTTTATTTTTTTGGTCTGGTTTTTGTTTTTCCAAGACTTAGTTGTATATGTGATGCTGGGGATTGAACCTGGGTCCTTGTACAAGCACTTGCCCAAGACAAGTGCTGTACAGCTGATCCACTTCTCCAGCTCCTAACTATTCTATTGCTAATGCCAATAAAATGAAAAAAAGGAAAATTAAGAATTAATGAGAGGGCTGGAGTGGTGGCTCAGTGGTTGTGGGGATTTCCTGGCATGCGCAAGTGCACGGTTTCAAGCCCCAGCACCCACGTACAAAACTGAGTGTTGGAGAAACGAGAGCCATGTGAAAAAAACTCAATGAAGATTGATTCTCTCTCTCTCTCTATCTCTCTCTCTGTCTCAAAAAAAAAAATTAATGAGAGGGAGCTGGAGTGGTGATTCTGGTTATGTCGCTTGCCCAGCATGCACGAGTACGTGAGTTCAAACCCCAGCACCACATACACAACGAAGTCTCAGAGCATTGAGAGACATGTGAAAAACTAAATAAAAATTGTTTCTCTGTTTCTCTCTCACTTACAAAAAGAGAATTAATGAGAGGAATCCATCCAATGCGTGCTGACCTGTTTCTTCTACTCCTCTTGAAATAAACAGAAAATATAAATTATGGAAAATCATTGGCCAGGTATAGAAATAAGGATGACGTGTCTACTACATGGCAAGAATTTCAAGGGATTTCAGCTAAAGTTAGCATAGCATAATATTGAACATGGTTAGAGGACTAAGCGGTGGCTCCTCTTTGGGAACAAAATGGTGGCAGAAAGCCCCTAAGGCTTTATTTCATATGGGGACAAAGAAGTAGGCCCTCTTGTCACATTTTAACATCCCTGCCAGACCAACAGATGTCAATGGCAACAGAATGGCACTCTGGGTTTTCTCTCTGGTATCAGTGTTCAAGCACTGCATAGGACAGTCTCCTACAATACCGAGACAGAGCTTAGCAGGGAGTCAGTGTTCCCTAGGGCCCTGCTCTGTCACCACCACTTTCCTGAACCAGCTTGAATGGCAGCAGATTAGAATTCATCTGAGGTAGGATTTCTTTCCTTAATTTGTTTTCAAGCTTCAAGACTCAGACAGCAACACAAATCTCTGAAAGAGGCTGGTCCACTTCCTACTTGGCTAAAAACTGATAATATAGGTTGAACATCT
Organism: Aplodontia rufa; assembly: GCA_004027875.1. NCBI lineage: Eukaryota > Metazoa > Chordata > Mammalia > Rodentia > Aplodontiidae > Aplodontia > Aplodontia rufa. The sequence continues at coordinate 5,827 of PVKS010007335.1, forward strand.
CTGATGCAAAAATTCAAAATCTGTTATGTTCCAAAATCTGAAACGTTTTGAGCACTGATAAGATCCTATACGTGGAAAATTCCACACTTAACCTCAAATGACAAGTTACTGTCAAAATGCAGCTGCACTAAAAACATTGCAGAAGATCACCTTCAGGCTACATGTGTAAACTGTGTATGAAACACAAATGAAGTTTGAGTTTAGACCTGGGTCCCATGCCCAGGGTATCATGCATATGCAAATATTCTAAAATTTAAAAAAATCCAAATTCTTGTCTGAAGCTTTTTTGGATAACTCACTTTCTAAGAAAGAGAAAACAGGAAAGAAAAAAAATGCAATACCTATAAACGAATACCATGAATTTAAACAAAACAACAAACAACAGAAAGCAAGCCACCCCTGAGAGCTTGAGCAATGCACTCTGATAGAAATATATTTATTACATTCCATAGAAAATATGTGTCCTCAGCAAGATTGAAGAGGTTGAGACAACCATACGGACACAGAGGAAGATACTCATGAAGACAATGGAGGCTTGCATAGAAATGTGAATCCAACTTATCCAATTAAAAACTCAGTAGGACCAGCGATTACCAAATTGGACACTGCATTAAATCAAGAGCGAATGTGTGAAATTCTCCAGGAAATCAAAAAGGAAAGATAGAGATGGAAATGAGATCAACCACGAGGGACTGAGGTAGGGAAAAGATGAAGTTTATATATTGTAGAATCCCAGAGAGTGTGAACAGGGAGAACAATAAGGGGGAAACATGATTGAAGACAATGACACAGAAGGGATATGAGGCGTCGAATTGTGAGAAAATATTGTTTCTCAAGTAAATGTCATAAAAAAGAATAACAAACATAACCCTGTGGGATTCCCCCATTGCAGAATATATGAGAGAACTTTGGGGACGTTAGGGAAATGTGTGGTGTGGAGGGATGCAGAGTGTAGACAGCACGGATGTGGATTCAAACTCTGATCCACAGACTAGTAGTCTTGGGTTCCTGGGCCATTTATGTACCCTCTATTAACCTCAGTTCTTCTAACTCTAAAGTGGGGATAATAATAACTACTTCACAAGCGTTTTTGTGACAATTTAAAGAATGTAGCTAAAACACAACAAATGAACATTGCTCAATAAATCAAAGCAAAAAAAAAAAAAAAAATCCCCAAACCCCAAGCCAAACTAAACCAAAGCAAACAATACAATAACAACAGGAAAAGCAAAGTTAAGACATGAATCACTGCTTTAAATGCGCTGCTAATACTTACCAACTATTTTTCTCTTTTGAAAAAGACTCATCCCAATGTGAAATAAAGTTTTAAAAACAAAAAGGAAATGCAATAGTGATTAAATTCAGGTTGAATCAGTGGGAATCAGAAAAGAGGCAAATCAGAACCATTTCTGCAGAGTTCACTGGTATATTTTTTTTTCTGTTGACTTCTTCAGTTATTGTAATAGCAGAAAAAAATATACATTTTCAGAACTTGGAGATAACTGTTAATAAAAGTAAAAGAAATATTAATACCTGTTAATTAAATAAAGATTATAACTAAGTAACTGACAGGATCAAAAATGGACTAGAAATCACAGACTGGTGGTGTGATTGAACACTGTTTAAAAGAAAGAACATTCTGATTGTGTTACATCATAAAAATATAACAATGTGCTTGCTAAATGGAGTACACAAGAATTAAATGACATCTCACCCCCTCCAAAATAAAAGGATTACCTCTATCTCAAGGATTAGGCTGTGTTAAAAAACCAAAATCACTGTGAGGAAGCAAGATGCAGAAAAGAAAGCAAAATTCAAAGGTAAAAAAACAGCATTAAAGAGGCTGGAGCAGTCTGGCTCAGCGGTTTCAGCACTTGCTTTGCATGTGCAGGGACGCAGGTTCAAACCCCAGCACTGCACATACAACAAAGAGGGGGAACAACAAATGAAAAACTAAATTTTTTTTAGTTTTTATAAATTGATTCTCTCTTTCTCTTTCTCTCACTGTCCCTCTTTCTCAAAAAAAAGCAGCATTAAATAGGAGAAAAGAAGACCTTTTTATAATGATAAGAGGTTTGATCATAAAGAAATTTCATCTGTTATATAATACAGCATATATATATATATATATATATATATATATATATATATATATATATAAGAGTTGACCTTTTAAAAGATAAATGCGTGAAAATCCAGTCATGAACGGGAATGTAGGACATGCTGCCATCCATTAATCCATTCTCTAAACTCTGGGTTCAAGGCTATGTTCCAGGTACTGCACTGAGCAGTTGTTCCCAAAGACATTTCTTAGGTCCCCAGTAATGATTTCCCTCCCACTGAGCCCTAGTATTCCTCCCTGCACTCACTGATGACACACAGAGACCAGGGGGTGTCCCCTGTTTCTGGGCCCATGGTAGAACAGATAAGGCAGCCGTTCTCCACTCGGGGCTACTGTTTGATGTAGAGATCAGAAACTGCAGTGATTGTAGCAAAACTTTTATAGTTTGGTTACAAAGAAAATAAGATTACTCATCTTCATAGAAAAAAACCAATGGATTGCAGGGCAAGACATCTGAAGAGCAGACACAGTGATATACTTAAACTATGCCTTTTTAAATGACTAAGGTCAAGCTCATTGGTACCCAGAATCTGAGCTTCTAGGGAGCTCAATCCATCAGGTCTCCATGTATGCCTAGATACAGATGATTCTAGACTAAGACCGAAACCAGTACCCACTCCTACTCAAAAATGTGAATAAACTAAATATACATAATTTAGAAGAAAATCATTTAGTAATTTGAAAGCATTGTTGGAGAAGGCAAATGAAAAAAAATCAATATTTCTTGCAGAGGATATTATCTACCCGAAAAACCTAAAATAATCATCTGAAGAAATAAAAGTAGACTTATTAGAAACAAGAAGAGTTCACAAGGTGGTCAGCTTTAAATTGGTATAGAAAAATCAATTTGTTTTTTTAATATAGCCAAATAACCAGCAGCACAACATAATAGAAATAAACAACAGTCAACTCCATCCCCTTATAAGAAAAATTTAGCACAGAATGAGGAGGCCAAGGGAGGCCATCTGTGAAATACACACAGGAACAAAAACCACTCAAGGTGGACAGCAGCAACCAGTGTCATGAAGCCACAGGTTCTCTCCAAAGTACTAGATGAGTCACTTAAAAATGTTGTAAAATGATTTTAAAGTTCATCAGTAAAGATAACATTTCAATAATGTGAGAAATAGTCACAAAAATTACTAGAGAAAAAATTAGGAAAGAAGGGAGACTTGGCCTTGCTGGGAATGAAAACATGAGTAGCTAAATCAGGGAAATCAGGATGATGCTAATGTAACAATGAGCAAGCAGATAAACAGAACAGGAATCAAAGCCCTCAAATACTTTTAAGTTCAGATGATGTACTTTGAGCACGATAAAGGAGACAGGTGAAATTACCAGGGGAAAGATGAACTGGTGGGTTTTGGCAAGATTCTCTCATGGTTGGTGAGAGATTGGTAACAACCTGGATTCTGAAAGGGATTTATTTTTTATTTTTATTTTGAGAAAGGGAGAGAGAACGCAACAGAGCAAGTGAGAGAGAGAGAGAGAGAGAGAGAGAGTGTTAAATTTTTATTTTTTCATCTGGTTTTTGTTTTTCCTCCATCTACCTGTATATGTGGTGCTGGGGATCAAACCCCAGGCTCCTGCATGTGCCAGACAAATGCTGTACCATTGAGTCCCCTCATCAGCCCTGGAAAGGGATTTGTGTTGCTATTTTTTGATTTCTGGTTTTTTAAAGCATTAACATTATTTTTCCTTTGATCTGCAATTATTGTTAAACATTCACTTTGCAGAAATGTATTTTATAAAAGAAGATGAGTGGAAAGGGATGAATACAGAATATTTATCACATTTATGTTAAAATTAGAAAACTTTTAAAAAGACCCATTAATGGGATTCATAATGAAATAAATTATGGAACAGTTATTACAATGTAATCCTATGCAGGCAGTGAAGATGATGACGTGAATCCATATTTGAAATGTATGTATGCCGATGATAACTCAAATGTAAAAAAGTCCACTAAACAGAAAGCATGATATGGTACTGTTGACAAATAACATAACTATATACACTTAGCAAATTTTGGACATGTGCTCACCCTTCGCAGAAAGCAGGTGATTTATGAATTTAACTTTTTTCTGGGCTTTATTTTCTATATATTTATTTTTCTAAGTCGTTTCCAAAAAAATCATTGAACATACTTTTTGCTCTCAGAAAAATAATATAATAATGCTACTTCCATGAAAAAAATAAAAACAGAGGAGAAAAATCAATATGGGCCTTGATTTAGAAAGAAATAATTCACTATAGAAACAGAAGGGTTCAAAATAGAAAGCAAACTTGACTCTTCCCTATCCCGCCCAAAGGTGATTACCAGGTCTCACTAAGTTTCTGAGGCTGGGCTTGAACTTGTGATCCTCTTGCCTCAGCCTCCTGAGTAGCTGCGATTACAAGTGTGCACCACCAACCCAGAAGCCATTCCTCATTCTTTTCCACTGCCTATCCTTTCTGATTAAATGCAACACAGTTTAATGAGACACCATTAGTAGCTGCTTAGAGATATTTTTATCTTAAAATTATTGCAACGAATATATTTTTAGAGATTTTTATGATAAATTCCAAGCTGAAATTTGAGACAAAGAAAAATTATAGTTTAAAAAATCAATGTGTATCACTAAAATGCTCTATGAAAATGCAACAATGTACACCCTTAGGAAATTTTAGAAGGTGCATATAATTTTTGCCATAACTCATTATAATAATTTACCTTTTATCAAATTACTAAGAAATGGTGTCACTTTGATTTTCATTTTTTTTCATTGAGTCATATGCATTAGTTCCATGTCTTTATTGGCTGTTTATATTTCTCTTCCTATAAATATTTATATCCTTTGTTCATTATTGTCATATTTACCTCATTCATAATTTGTTCTAGATTCCTTGTATGTTAAGGAAATTCTCTATTTTGTGATGTTTGTGAACTTATTCAGTTCATCTTTTTGACACATTTTATGCCTTAGAGAAGTTACAAATGTTTAAGTCTTAATATTTATGAGTATTTTCCTCATGACTACCAAGTGTTCTTATTCTGTCTTAGAAATATTTTTATGACTCTAGGAGTCCATTATATATATATGCTTTCTACTAGGAATATGAAGGTTTGTTAACTGATTGATATAAGGTGTTATGAAATCTTTGGCATATCTGTCAGATTAATAAAAGATCCAATTGGTGTTTGAATTTGAATCATGAGAAAGCTGTATATTAATTTTGGGAAATTTTATAGATTTTTTTTAAAAAATTGAATCAGTATATCAGGACATGGCATGAAACTAAATCTTACTGCATGTTACTTAGTAGTTTTAAACTCTGCTTAATATGGATTCTATACATTGTTCAATTTGATTTTAAGCTATTTTATTTTGGGTGTAATTTAAACCCTTTTTTCCATTATGTCTTTTGACGGTTATATTTTATGTTTAAGAAAACTTTATTTTACTGTTAACTATAAATTTGCCAAAATGTCTTTTGTATTTTAATAGGTTTTATCTGAACTGTCTTGAGTTTTGTATTATAACAACTATCCATCATTCAAAATAATGGAAACATTTCTTGATTTCAATCTTATACTGTTATCGCTATTTTTCATAATTGCGTGGGCTTGTTCTTGTTTAATGATAAGTATGGAAATAGTGAACATTTTTGTATTGTCGCTGACATTAAAGATAAGGCTTTTAGTGTTTCCATTAAGCACATTCTGGGCTTTCAGTCTTGGATATATATTCTTCAGAAGTGCATATCTATTCTACTGAATTAATGTTTTACCCCAGGTTGCAAGTGAGGTTTAGAACTAATACTGCAGTCTCTTTGCCTCCAGGTGAGTGAGTTTTTCCCAGAAATAACCATTTGAAAATGACCTGCTCACTGTATTTCAAATGCCTTGTGCATATAATCTTTGGGTCAAAATCTGCACCCTTCTGAGAATTTTCTTTCTCTAACTTTATTAATCCAGATGGTAGCAAATGCAATTACATGATAAAAATATAAAAGCTAATCCAGCACTTTTGTACTAAGAGTGGGAATTAAAAGATTTCAAGGCCCAAGCATGGGCATTGTGCTGACATATAGAAGAGCCTCCATCAAGCAACTTCTTTCTGTAGAAAACAGCCTTCCTCTATATAATGGCCTCTCTTCACTATAAAGGGTAGCACCCATGGATAATTTCAAGGGTAAAACCATATCCCAAGATGTTTTTTTGTTTTCAACTTTTGAGAGTAAAACTTTTAAAAACGTATAACCATATGTCCAGATTTGAAATCCAGATTCAGTAAGAAGCCATGCTTGTTGTTATTATAATGATAAAACAGGCCAATTTCTGTGTCAGGTCATGGCTTAATTGAAAGTACGTGCAATACCCTCTGGACGCAATTATTTCCCATGTAGCCCTTTTAATAATGCTTGTGTTTCGTGCTCAAGTAAGCTGATCAATAGTAGCTCTGGGAGCAAATCTCATCTATGCCAGTTTCTCCTGCATGATTTGTATAGATAAATTAAAACTAAAAGGACATACTAAAGTATCCTTCCTCCCAGCTCCTGGAGCAGTCACCAGAGAGAGGTGAATAGGAAATGGAGATTAATACAAACACCCAAGGCCCTTTAGGGAGAAAGAAACAACATTCAGACAATGACACACTACTCAAAGACAGGTCAAACTAGGCTCTTTTGCAGGTCCTCCTTCCGCGCTTGTGGGGAGTGAGCAGCCACCCATGGGTCTCTGACTAAACTGGCAGTAAGTGCCAGGTGCACTCTTCTCCCTCTTCCCTGGGCCTGCCCTGCACAGGCCGTGCGGTGGGGATCCCTGAGCTCTCAAACACCTTACTGTGTAGTTACTATCTGCCCAGAGCGAGAAGGGTGGGACTTGCGGGAATTCAGGGTGTGTGAAGACAGTTGTCTATGGGCATATTATGGTTACAAAGTGTTCAGGATTTCATGGCAATTTACTAAGCACATGGCTAAGTCGACATGCCCCAGTCAGCCCTTCCCATAGCCGCAAACTGTCTTGTGTGATTGTGGCATGATCCCAAACCACAGGCTTCAGTCAGCTTTTTCATTGCTCTGACTAAAAGACCCAACAAGAACAATTTTAGGGAGGAAACATTTATTTAGGGGTTCATGGTTTCAGAGATCTTGGCAGCTGGCTCCACTCCTTGGGGCTTGAAGTGAGAAGTGAGGTTGAACATCATGGTATAAGAGAATGACAGAGGGAAGCAGTTCAAGGCATGTCTCCAAGAAGCAGAGATAGACTCCATGCCAGATACAAAATATATGCCCCAAAGGTATGCCCCCAGTGATCCACCTTCTCTAGCCACATCCTACCTGTCTTCAGTTGCCAGTTAATCCCTATCAGGGGATTAAGTTGTTGATTGGGTTAAGGCTCTTTATAACCCAATCATTTCATTTCGGCCTTATTGCTTTGACATGTGAGATTTTGGGGGTCACCTCACATTCAAGCCATGACATTCCACCCTTGGCCCCCTAAAATTCATGACAGTCTTACAATGCAAAATATATTTAGTCCATGTTCAGGAGTCTCTATAGTCCTAAGATTTTCAAGACTGCCCAAAAGTTCAAGTCCAAAGCCTCCACTGAGATTTAAGGCAAACTCTTAGCATGAATTCCTGAAAAACAATAACAAGAACAAAACAAATCAAGTTACATATGTTCTATATACAAAGACACATATTAAATATTTTCATTCATTAAAAATAGGGTCATAGAAAGAAGGGATGGGACCAAAGCAAGACTGAAATCCAGTGGGGCAAACAAGTCCTATAGTTCCATATCTGGGCATCTGGAACACAGGGCATTGTGTTCCAAAGGACTTGTTCAGCTCCACCCCTATGGCCTTACTGTTTCCACCCAGGTGGTCTCTCTGTGGGCTTGTCTCTGTTTGGTTCCTGCAGCTTCTTAATTTCCCTTGGGGGTTCTCCACCACAGATTCAGCTTCCTCCTCACATCTCCACACATCACCTTTTCAGGGGCCACCTGCAGGGACTCCAACACAGGACACTTTGCATGGCCTCCCGGGCCTTCTTCGAAATCTTGGTGGAAGCCTCCATGACTCCCTAATTGCAACATCCTGCAATCCTGCGAGACCAGGACCATGTGGTTGCAGCCAAGGTCTGCCACTATAGCAGTAGCCAAGCCCCCGCTGCAGCAGCCTCGGAGCACCTGGGTGGCTGAGCGCATTGAAAAAACCCACCCAAGCCCCTTGTGCAAGAAGGGTGCCTCACTAGTCTCTTCTCAAAGAAATTTTTACTCCCTTGAGCTTAAGATGGATGTGGTCTTGTCAATTCCTAAGACGCTCTAAGCCACCTTTCTTACGTCTTTAGACAAAGTCTTTAGCACTTCTTAGTGGCAGTAATATCTTTAAGAACCCAATCTCCTTAGCTCCAGTTTTAGTCCCATTTTTCAAGACCAAGTTTTTCAAATTTTTCTCCTCTGCATTTCGGTCTTGAATATTACAATAAACTTGACTAAAAGCTGCCAGCAATACCGATGCAACCACCTGAACACTAGGCTGCCTAGAAACGTATTCCACCAGATTAAGAAGTCCATCACCTTTAAAATCAGTTTCACTGAAAGTCTCAGAACATGGGCAAAATGCAGACAATCTCTTAGCCAGAACACAACACAAATGGCCTCTAGTCCAGTTTCCAATGCAGTCCTCCTCCTCCTCTGAAATCTCAAGCCCTGTCTTTGCTGTCCACAGTCCTACTGGCATTCTGGTTTTCTGAGCTCCACTGGAATCCCCCATTAAACTTTTCTTCCAACAATTGGAAGCGCTTCCAGCTTGCATTATTGAACTTCCCAAAATTCTCCAAAAGCTTGTAAACCACATGGTCAGATTACTCACAGCAACAATCCCACTCCTTGATACCAATTTCTGTTTCAGTCAGCTATTTTATTGGTGACTAAAAGACTTGACATGAACAATTTTAGGGAGAAAATGTTTATTTGGGGGCTCACGGTTTCAGAGGTCTTGGTCCATAGGGATTTGGGTCCGTTCTTTGTGGTTCGAGTTGAGGCTGAGTATCATGGTGGAAGAGTGTAACAGAAGGAAGCAGATCAAAGCTTGGCTTCAGGAAGCAGAGAGAGACTCCACTCAGCAGATACAAAATACATATTCCAAAAGCACACCTCTGATGACCCGCCTTCTCTAGCCACACCTAGCTGCCTTCAGCTGCCTGTTAACCCTATTGGGATTAACTCACTGATTGGGTTAAGGCTCTCTTATAACCCAATCATCTCCCTTCAGCCTCATTGCACTGCCACATGTGAGATTTGGGGAGACAGCTCACATTCAAACCATAACATCAAACAAAACTTACTTAGCAGTGGCTAAGTAAGCCTAGTGCCACCTCTGCCCCGCCTCCACCAGCTCCTGTTCTGGGAACATCAAAGAAACAGGAGTTTTCAAACAAAGCAAGTGTACTACACATGCTGGTAAAGGGGGAGTCCTTCTGGCTGAAGCAGGGAAGGATCGGGAGTTCCTTTGATCATTCTCTCCCTTGGATTCTCTCTCACAGGAATTTGCACAATTAATTTTTCAATGAATTAATGAACTTTTCAATACTTTCTTATGGATTCTGAAAAAATGTCAATATATCAACAAACATTTACCAGACTTCTGATGAGTTTACCATGAGGGAAAGGAGTTTCCAAAGGGTAAACCAGTTTGCCAACCTCTCTCATCTGGAATGGACGAGATGAAGTTTGAACCTCTGTCCGCTTGACTTGTAGCCTCTATTTAATTATATTTTCTGCATTGCCAATGCATGGGGAATAATGGGGTCATAGTGAGTGTTGGATGAAATTGAGTTTGCTGGTAGTGAACAATAAAAAAAGGCTCCCCTAGGCCCCCACCTGGGACTCTGCCTGCCACATACTGCCGGGTGGCTTGTGGATAGGTTTGCACTCACTCAGAAGCAGTCTCGTTAGAAAGCAGTAAACAATCCCAGAATCGAATCTATGGAATTGTGATTACTTCTAACAATCCCTGGAGAAGACAAGAGGTTATTTCTGAACGCCCACAGGGAGGCTGTGGTTGATCAGCTCATCCATTCAACTTCTCATCATTTAGTCTACTTCAGTACTGTTAGCTGTGACCTCAGTAAAGTGTGCACATGACCTACCTAGGAAAACAGGAGGAGGCACTGAAAGAAACACCATGGCATCCTGAATCCTTCACTTAGTGGTCTTCTGTCCCTTGAACTGAGGCTTCCACACAACCACAGGAAGGGCAGGAGAGGCCTACGTGAGCCCACGTGCTTGTCCATCTCATCCTCGCCAGTTGCCTGCAGAAGTCCTCTTCATCTGTCTGCTCGAAGGAAAAATGTCCTGCTCACTATGAACTGGTTAAATTCCAGATGCTTCCCTGGTTGTTAGATCCAAATGTATTTGACGCATTTATATCTTGTGTCAGTCTCCTTCCCTGCTGAGGTGAAGTTGCATTGGGTGCACAGAGGCTGCAGCGTCTGCCAAGGCTTGCTTTGGGTTCCAGTCCTGGAATCAGACAGCTCCTCACCATGTGGAGAAGCAGCAGCTATGTCATCCAGAGCAGCTGCCTCCTGAGAGCCCAGCAAACAGAGAAATCCCTACTGTTCAGAGTTCTGCTCTGTGTACTTACGCTCACCCCACACACAAACACACACCAGCGCAGGTAAGTACCTCTGTACACACATGAATGCATGTGTGGATGGGGGCACTTGTGCATATTACTACACACACACACAAAACACACCTTCTCATGAAACAGGAGAAAAATGTCACCTTTCACGCAGGTCTCTAACACACATCTAACCATACTCCTTGATGATATTTAGCAACTACTGTTAATGTTATTGAGGAAGGCAACGTTAGAAAAGCCTTTACTTTTGAACATGCATATTCAAGTGTTTAGCAATAATTTGTTATGATGTCTATAATTTACACTGAGTACTTATGTGAAGATACATAGATGAAGTAAATAAGGCAAAATATGAAAATTATGGGTTTTTAAAATAATATTGTGCTCTTTGAGTTCCTATATGTTTGAAAACTTTTCCTTGTTAAAGGTTAAGAAAAATGGAATAGTTCTGATTTTGCTGGTGTTACCCTTCCCTGCTACTCAAAGAATGGCTTCACACAGGCAGCTTTGGGTTACCTGGGAACTTGCTAGAAATGCAGAATCTTAGGGCTCACCCCAGAATTACTAGGTAAGAATGACTCCTGCAGGGATTCCTAGGCGATTTGCATACGCACTTGTTAGGGATCTAATGTTTGTGTCGCCTCACACTGTGTTGGTATTTGGAGGTGGAACCTTTGGGAGGTAAATAAGTGTACAGGAAGTCAGCAGGTGGAGCACCCACGAAGGTGAGAGAGTTTTAGGAGAGATAGTGAAATGGCTGGGTAGTCAGGATAAAGGGTCCCATCTAAGAGCTGCAGGTAGAGAGGGATTGACGGGGTAAACTCAGGACTTTCATATGCAAATGACCATGAGGCTCACCTGTGGGAGCAACTCCTTTGTCCAGATGGGAACTTGGAAAGAATTGCTTCCTGTTTTGCATAGATTTTAACCAACGACTTTGTTGCTAAGTGTCAATGCTGGCTTTGCATACGTTTCAACCAATGATGTAGACGCATTTCCCAATGCCTGCTTTGCAAGAATGTTAATCATGCTCATACCCCAAATCAATCTAACCCCTGGCCTGACCTCCATTAGACGGTGTACAGCTTCCAGGTGCCCCTCTGCTTTGCAGAGTCTCTGCTCTCCTTCCTTAAATAAATCCTACTCCTTTTACTCCTCCTTCTGTGGTTGTCCGTGGATTTTGTTCTCCAAATTTGTGAGACAAGAGCCCAGAAGATTGGCACCAAATTCCTGGGGTGAATTTCCACCACACCAAGAGCTGCAGCACCCAGCTTTTAGCTTGGGAGCTGCTAACACTATTTTGACCTCAGACACCTGCAGCCAGCCCAAATTCCCAGTTTTAGCTGGGAATGGCTGCAAACACTAGAAGTGGGCTATTTTGGCTGCAAGAATCTCTAGTGGCCCAGACTCCATTTGCCAGCAGGAGCAGAGAATCCCGTCTCATCTCAAAAACCCCGCATCAAAGGTATTAGTGTCTTTATAAGGAGAGGAAGAGATCTGAGCCTTCTGTCTTTCTTCATTATGAGAGCACACAGTCAGTAAAAACATGGTCACACATGAGCCAGGAAGACTGCCCTCACAACCAAACAGAATGGGCTGGCACCTTGATCTCACTCTTCCAATTTCCTTCAGAATGGTGAGAAATAAGCTCCTGTTGTTCAAGTCACACACTCTGCGATATTTATTATGGCTGCCAGAGTAGACAAAGATATAACTCACATTTGAGAACTGTCTGGAAAACAAAAGCCAAGTTCCTTCCCAGGGCAGGCAAGGTGTTGCGTGATTGCTGCCTCCTGCTTCTGTAGCCCGTCCTGTCTGGATTCT
>PVKS010007335.1:18507-73593 GCA_004027875.1 Aplodontia rufa
TTTTCGTGATACCCTTGCTTATAGGCTTAGCACTCTGTATTACCACATCCACTTTCATCTATTTCTCGTCCCAGGCTGAGTTTCATGTACTGAAGGCCCATTTCTTATTTTTAATGTTTTGCCTAAAAGCAGGAACTTACAAATGTGTAATAGATGTTTGCTTAATAGGTCAATAAATCAATGAACCCATTATATACACTTGTGAACAAACATAATTACATAAGTGTGCAGAGTGTACAAAGGTGCCGGCATATACGCTTGCAGCCTGGTTATGCTGTAAGACAGGGTAGGGATCAGTGCACGTTGTCAGTACACAGATCACAGAACTAATCCACTGGTCAGAAGCCAAGGAAAAGCAGAGCGCCAGGGCCCCTGGCTCTCCTCCAGTGGGTCCCAGCTTCAGCCACACAGAATCCTCCTGGGAAGTGTTAAAAATACAGACACCTGTGTCCTCCTTGAGACAAAAGAAATCAGAATTCTGTGGAGGTGGGTCTCAGGCATTAGTTGCTTTTTTTTTTTCTTTTTTTCTTTTTTTTTTTACAAAGCATTTCAATTCTAGTGTGAGAAGGGTTGATAACCCCTCCTGTGGTCTCAATGTCATGACCAGTGTGAATAATTTTTACTTTTATGTAACTTTTATGAGAAGTTTACTCCCCAAATTAACTTTGTTTTTTTTTAAAGAGGGAAGGACAGTGAGAGAGAGAGAGAGAGAGAGAGGAGAGAGACAGAGAGAATCAATTTTTATTGAGTTTTTCACATGGCTTTCACTCCTCTGACAGTTGTGTACGTGGGTGTTGGGGTTTGAACCTGTGTACTTGCGCATGTGGGGCAAGCGCTGTAACCGCCGAGCCACCACTCCAATTAACTTTTGTTATTAAATTTTTATATCATGCTTAAAGCAATGATATTTTTAAAGGTCCAAAGTTAGAAGCATGGCTTCCCTGGTTGAAGGTCAGCAAAGAAATCCTGATAGACTGGTTGGTGGCACATGTGACCTTCCATCGTCATTGGCCTGTTGCCTGTAGTGCTCAGTTGCTTGGGTCTGTGCTGATGAACAACTGAGTTAAATTCCATGTCACTTCTTTGCCAAACCCTACAAGCATCTTTTAGGAATCCCTCTCCTTCTCTGTGTCCTTCGTCACCTCTCTCTTCTCCGTAAGCTCTAGATCTTAGAACTTTCAGGTTTGGATCTTACCTCCCTATTCTGTATTGTTTCTGCAAGGTTCCTCGCCTCAACTTGGCTTCTACAGCCATCAATTGGCTAATGAGTCCCTGCCTCAGTTTCTTGAGCTGCTTTAACCAGTTACAGTGAACAGCAGAAATGTATTCATTCTCTCCTACTTTGGTGTCTGGAAGCCCCTAGGGAAGGATCTTTCCTGCCTGTTTAGCTTTTGGTGGTCTGAGGAGCTCTCTGGCTTGCAAACTCAGTGCTTCAACCCTTGTTCCTGTATCACACTACCTTCTCTGCTCATGTGTCTGTGTCTCTGTCTTCTTCTTTCCTTATAAGAACACCAGTCATGTTGGATGAGAGGCTCACCCTACTTCAGTCTGATCTCACCTTAATTAAAGACGTATGTATGCCATGGACCTGTTTCCATATAAGATCACATTCTGGGGCATGGAGAATTATACTTCAATATGTTTTTGGAGAGGACATAATTCAACCCCCTAGTGTTTCTGAATCTCCAACTTAGACTTTTTCCTTGCCTCTGAGTTCCCATCCATCTGTTGGACATCTGCATGTGGAGGTCTCACTAACATCTAAAATGCTGCAAAAAATATATATATATAAAAGCATTAAAACTCCCTCTTTCGCATCTCTAGATCTCCTTCACAGTCATCCACTTCTTTGAAGGGTATGTCACAACCTACCTTGGTGGGTAAACCAGAAACGCTGTTGCCATTCTTAATTTTCTTAAGGCCAATCATTTAGAAAATAAATTCAGAAAATTCTAGCACCCAAAACATCTGCCACACAGCCTCACTTCTCTCCTCATCTCTATATTGGCTGTCACAGTGGTCTGCTCTTCCCCATCAATGCTGTAGTCTGGGCTAATGCATTAACTCAGTGTGGTCTTCCACATCCAGTGTGGCTGCATCAAACCACTTCCCATAGACCATGTTGAGTGGTCTTTCAAGGCACTAATTTTATTGTATAATCCTGAATTTTTTCCTATTCCTATAGCATAAATTTCAGAGTCCCCAGTGGGGCTTCCTCCTTGATATAGAACACATCAGTCTCGATGCCCTCTCCAATTTCTCTGGAAGTTCATGTTTGTTGTACATCAGGGACTTTTACAAACAATATTTAAATTTTCATAAGCATTTTCTTTCTCCACCCCTCCCTTATCCAGCAACCTCGGCTTGGATTTTGAATCTAAGATGAAGCTTTATTTTCTTTGAATAGCTTTACCTGTCTCTTTAGCCCAAGTCAGGTCCCTGTAAAAGGATTTCATGCTACCCTGTACTCTCTTTTCATAGCATGCATCTTCATTGTAATGACATATGTGATTATAGAATTATTCTACATTTTTCTCACTAAAATACAAATTCTAAGAAATGTGGAAATAGGAACCATGTTTTCTTTACTGCTGTAGCCCCAGTACCTAGCACATCATCTAAGAGAGTGAAGACATCTTTGCTAAATGAATAATGAATGAACAATGGAAGAAAAGAGAAGTCATATTATCCCCAATGTTTTGTGTAGCTCCTTGCATCTAGAAGAACTTTAATAAGTATTGGTTGAGTAAAATGTTGCATTAGCCCTTTCTTTACCAATAGAACTAGAACACACCTCCCTGGGACAGCCAGAGATAGCCATTCCAGAGAGGACATTCTACAAGGAGGTTCATGAACAGCAACAAGAACCCTGCCCTGTATGAATATTCTGAAATTCATATGCCTTTGCTCTTTTTCAGAGTCCATGCTCAGCCCCAACAACTGTGAGGGAGTCATCTTGACAGCTTCTGTCTAGCTGGCACCAATAATGACAAGTCCTCTAGAGGTCTCTCTTCCTCATGTCACACCTCTGCAGGGAAAGCAGCAGGCAGGGCATTTTTGGGTCAAGGTCCCATCCAGCCAGCATCACACTCCGCCCTTGGAAGACAAGGTTTACAATGAATACTCTTAGCGCTATTGGCCATATGGACTTATGGTTTATTCTCTCATGAAGATGAAGATTACGTGAAAATAAATCTATTATGTAGTGAAATAGACACAGCCATATGTATTTAGCATTAATGCCATCAGGTTGATAGCTGCTGGGTTTTCTCAGTGCGTGCAAAATGCTTTCATATACATTTTCTCCATTGATTCCTACAACAAACCTGTGTCAAGAGTTACTGTTTCCCTTTTATATGCTTATGGAATTAAGTCTCCATACAAGGCAATCGACACAGTGTCTGGAATATGTTCAGAACTGGTGCAGGTGGCAGAGCTGGAAACGAAAGCCAGGTTTTCTGAGTGCCCAACAACTGCAGCTCCCTCTCCCACAGCCTTCCTTAGGGAGAAGAGTGGGACACAGTTGGATGGGTACAGCTTGATGCTCTTCATGTGGCACCTTCCTGAGAAGGGACCTTTGTGCCCACTCTCTGAAGTCCCTCCAAATCTGTGCTGTCCCTGCTGGCACCAGCTAACCATGACGGACATTCCTTAGGTGTCCAAACACTTTTCCAAGCACACTATGCCTGGTACCTCATTGGACCCTCACAACAGAAATGTGGGCTTGAATCATTATTGCCTCCATTATACAGATGAGAAGACTGAGGCACAGAGAAATTGACATTCCCAGGCTACACAAAGTCCTTTAGCAACAAGGATCACACCCAGGCATCTGATTCCAGAGCCCAACATTTAACCATTAAACCACCTTGCTTTCCATCCTGTGCTTGGCCTGTGTGCATTATGTTGCCATCTCAATGCTACTACTCACTGTCACCCTCTTACAGGGAAACCCGAGTTTACTTAAACTTGGGCTTTTAACTGTATTTCTTTCTTTCATTTTCTTCTTCTACCTATGATAGGAAAAGAGGCAAAAAAAAAAAAAAAAGCCCTTGGTCTAAAAGGAAAGCTTTATAAAAAGTGCCTGTGATGTTCTTGCAGTGTATTAGTACTTACTGGTAGTACTTAGTGGGTGATTATAATAATTATGCAAAGCAAACAAATTAGCTAAGTTAACTTCTCACTAAAGCTCATTCCAATGAGGTGTACAAGAGAAAATGAATTCTTCCACTTATTGTTGAACTGAATGGGAATTCTAAAGGGGAAAGATCAACCTAACAGGGATAATTAAAAGCGACATCACCTAGCCATCACATTTAAAGAGTACACATGTGCACACACAGGAGACTGCTACTTAAGACCTATGTGCAGAGACGTGGATTTGGAGGCCGATTTCAAGGTGGCTTATTTTAAATAAAAGCAATGAAAACTTGTGATTGAGAACTGCAGCAGCACCTTTAAAATGCTCATATTTCTGAAATAATGAGCTACTTTACAAGATGACAGATTTAAATGGTGAAGCATGCACTTCAAAATACTTGCTGTCTAGGCGAGCTTGTGATATTTCTACAGATGGGGTTTTCAGAGCCTGGGGGGAATTGGGAAGGATACATTGAGTACTTCTCAATTTTAACAAGCACTTTATATTGCAAAGTTCTTCATAATCACTTTTGATAATTGTTCCTTCCCACAGCTCTGTTATTCCCATTTCACAAATGTGGTAACTGATGCAAATAGAATGAAAGGAATATTTTGGAGCCCACATCCTCGTCAAAATCAAGGACATAAAGATCTCAGCCAGCTGAGCATAGTGAGCAATCAGATTTGCTGTTAAAGAGTTGATCTGGATGGGGGTCTCAGGCTCTGAGGCAGGAAACACTGCTGCTTATGCAGGTCTGGCCAAATTTCAGTTGCATTAGCCCCAAGATCTCCAAGACTCGTGAGAGGGATCAATGCCGGGAGCTACCCTGTCTCCAAGCTGCTCTATGAGCTGACATTCCACCTCTCTCTATACTATACTCTGGAAGGAATCACTTACTCATCCATCCATTCATTCATTCATTTGCAGGCACTATTTCATGAGCATCCACAAAGAATCTATATCAAAATTGTAAATAAATCTGTCTCTGCACCTTCCTTCCACCCAACTCACACTCTGATCAATTCTGCTCACAGTAGTTTGCACTTGGACTATTCCAAATCAGATATAACTCGAATGTCAAGTGAGAGGTTAAACTGTGTAGTTTTATTGACCATGGTTCTAAAGATGCCACAAACCCTAGAAGATATTTGCCTAAACATGTTCAAGATCGATTGATGTGTGATCTTGCCCATTGTCCAAAGGTCATAATGAGTACACCTTCTCTGTGAAGGACTTCTGGTCAACTTCAACCTCTGATCTTCCACACTTGGGAATATGGTATAAAGGCTTCCATTTCACTTAAATGCCATTGAACAGTTATTTGAACATTTATTTTTTGTGATGTCTAGTGCTACCTTCTGGAAAGATTGCATCTTTTATGACTTCTGTTCTTATTTCTCTCATCTTTTGATTTTTACAGCCTATGACATCATAAGCTCATAAAGGAAAAGATGAAGTTGACATTTCTCTGAATTTCTCCTATTCCAGCTCAACAATGCACTTTTCATAAAAGAGAGGTTTGATAGCAGCCAATCAACTGAATATCTTCAGTTAATCCCTTCACTAATTTACTAATATTTATCAGATTCCTATAAACCAAAAAGGAAAGTTACATCTTGTTTTCTAAGTTATTGTTCTCTTCAAAATTCTGAGCACCTTGTTTTGCATCAATAAAACTTCTTTCTGGCTCCAATTATTACCCAGCATACATTATCCTTGTTTTTTCTTCTTTTTCACTGACCTTCTGCACAGCTTTTAAATTTGCACAGATCTGTGATAAGACAGGGAATTCTGCCACTCCTTGACAGATATTCTGTCATTCCGTGCATTTCATAAAGGTAGAAGAAGCAGTAGAAATTAGCAATGTCACCTCCAACGTCAAACTCAGTTAACAATCCTTTCCTATTCATTTTCATACTCCACTTAGCTCAAACTTTTTACTGTTGTCTTCTTTTTTGAAACTGAAGAACATGCCTGCACTTGTGAGGCATGGTGATAGGAAATTCAGCCGAAGGGAAGAAGCTAATGGGGGAAATTATGTTCGAATATGTGGTTTATTGAAGAAACAATATCATGTTAGAGAAAGAGATTTCAGAATCCAGTGCTTAACTATTTGCAAACAAAAAGCCTAAAATCCCCAAAGTAAGTAATTTACCCCATTCACCTAGCAAGTCGATGGGAGATTTTGGATTATAATCTGGGCTGGAGACCTTTGGACTCGTTTCTCCATTTCATTCGATATAAAATCCCTCTGCAAAGAAGCACAAGCTGAAACAATGAACCCAGTGTGTTCTGTTGCCTCTGGGGATGCATATATCACAGTGGTTTAGAGCACAAGATTTGGAGTTAAGGAGCTAGGGGCTTTCAAAATCAGTCTCATGAAATAACCTTGAGCAATTTACATTCTTTCTCTTAGCGTCTGTTCCCTCCTCCATAAAATGAAGATAACGATAGTATCTACAGGGTTGTTGTGAGAATTAAATGAGCTAATGGCCCACAATCTGGCATGCTGTGAGGCTCATATCATGGCTCTTACTATTACACATACACCATTTAGAAATAATTGTGAGGCACACAGCAGAGTTTTTTGGCAGAGAGCAATCTAACAGCACATGTTGTTGAATCTCTCAAGTAGCCATTGGTGACCTATTAAACTAGGACATTACCCACTTTCTAGGTTTATTCATTTGCTCATTCATTGGGTGCCTACACGAGTATTTAGTGGGTGCCCACTTAGGGCCATGTTCTGTGTGAGGCACTAGCAATACAGAGGTGACTTAGATGTGGGTTCTGTCCTTGAAAAGTAATTACATTAGACTGATAAGGATAACAGTAAAAGTGCTTCTAAGGTAGCCATTGGAAGCACTGAGCCCTACCCTTGTGAGATCAAATGGGTTTTAGAGAGTCAGAAAGCACTATGCACCATTGAACTATATTTGCTCCATGTCCCAGGTTTCTGTAAACAGGCTCATAATGAAATAACACCAGTAAAGTCTGCTCTCTACTAATATGTGCAAACAAATTCAGAAGTGACATATTGCAAAGGTAGGTCATATCTGATTTAACATGCTCTGGCTTCCTCCGAAGGATGCATCCTTGCTTTGGTTGTCTCCTCTGCTTCCACCTTCCCCAGGGGCTGCCAGGATGGATACATACAGGCTACTCCCTCCAGTGAAGCTTCTGGTTTTTAAGGCTAAAGAAGGGAGTTTTAGGGAAGGTTTAATTTATGATTTTGCTCTGAGCGAGCTTGGGTAGCACTTGGAGTAGATGGATAATCATATAATATTTTTTCTTAATATAAAATGGAAAGTTTTGAGACCGAGATGAAATGAACGATGTCTTTGGTGAGTAGAGGCTGAGCGACGTTAGGCTGTCAGGGTGACAGGAAGGTTGCACATCACCTCTTTCTTGAACATTTGGGAAACTGAGACTCTGGAGGTTCTGCTAAGGCCATGTGTGAGCTGATACCAGAGTCTTGATAATTGTGTGGCTCAGCCCATTCCTCTTCCCACGCAGTGTGCTGTGCTGCTGGCATGATGTGAGAACACTTCTAGTAACCTCTGAGGACCTTCAAAGAATATGGATCTATTTGCTTCTGCGATATTTTTCAATGTTACTTCTCTGTTTCCCCTGCACTCCACCCATCACTTGTTTTTCTATCATTTGTTTTAGTGCTAGGATGGACTTTAAAGATGATTTCTTCCAAACGCAGACATCAAGGCAGGACCCTGGGGCCAGTGCCGCACTCCACAGTCCGTGCCTGCTGCCACACACTTTTCTTCCCCTTCGCTTACCCACTTTTCTGCTCTCAGCCCGGTTCCATCTAGCAGCTAGCAGGGTACTGTGTAACACAAAGCAGTCAATAAGTGTTTGTTAGATTAAACAAAAGTGACCATTTGACCATAGACAAGGCAAACAAGCATAAAGAGAAGATAACGTTACACCGTGCAGAGGATGAAACGGATCTTAGCAGCAACACCAAATTAACCGAAGCATCTTTTTGATCTGCTTTGTCCAATATTAAAGGAAATGAGTTTTGCTATAAAAGGTTAAACCTTTCTCTTTGCCTTCCTGATTTGTTTGCTTCCCATCTTCCTATGTCTTTGTAAGTTTCTTTCTGCTACGTTTCTGGGGCAGTAATCTCTGCAGCTGCTAACTCTGCCTTCACCAATCCACACTGCTTCTTATGGCCTTGATAGATGACTGCTCCCTTAACATGTTTACAGTTCCAAAATACTTTGTGCTTTTTCTGCCTTGGGAGTGCCTGGGAGTATAGAAATGGCTCTGTACACAGCTGACTTCCTCTGCCCTGCCTTAGATTCAGCTCAGGAGCCTGCAGCCAAAAATTAGAATAAGGCTTGTGATGCTGCTTTGAGACCCATGCTTACTAGGGGAAGAAGAATTCAATGAATTAGGGGGTCTAGAGCAGGTGGGACTGTCAAAATGTGGCTTCTGTGGGATCCAGCTGGAACTTGTTCTCAAAGACTCTTGAAGACACCTGCTCCTCCTTACCTTAGACATTTGCATCGATTTCCCTGCTAGGTGTGAGTGGCTCACACTGGCGCCCTCATTTCCAGAACATGGTTGTCTGGATTCTAGATCTATCTCTTCCTGCTCGAGTGCCTCCATTTCATTTAATGGAAGGTCCTGTCCTTTTTGTGTATGAGAACTCATCCATTTCACATGCACTGTCACTTGTCCAGGTAAGACCCTCGAAAGGTTCACACATTGCACCGTCTGCGGATGGGATTGCTTCTCCAGCTGCCAACCCACCATCTCCATAAGATAGCCTTTTCCATATGCCTGTCATCTGATCAAGGACCTTCAGTGGCTCCCACTGCTATTGGAATGGGCCCTCAAGGACTGTTGCTGATTGATGGATGGATCTGGAAACCCTGCATGGTGCCTGTGTTTACGAGGCCCTGACATCGCTTTTAATGACCACTCACATTAATCTCTCTCTCCAAAAAGGTCTTTGGAGGTATTTAATGTGAAGCCAGTATCTCTTTCAAGTACATGGATATGCCTGAAAGGTGGAAGTAAATCCAGAGAAACCTATGGGTTTAAGCAACATTTTGAATGGCAGGCCTTCTTGGGGGATATTTCTCTAAATTTATCAGCTTGCTTGAAAGTGGAGTCTGCCTTCATTTTTAGCATCACTCCTGAATTTGAATGCTGTTGGTGTCTCAGAATGCTGCAATGTTCCTTATGACAGCTAGAGCAAAGTCTAATTATGGAAAGATAAATATGAGTTCCAACTTCTTGCTTTCCCAGGATGTCACAACCCTAAACGCTTTGTGAGTTCAGATTTTTGCGAGTCACTATTATTGTGCGGGAGAAAAGTTTATATTATTAAATCTACTCTTAGCTGTACAATTTCTTCAGAGACCTAGAGCTCTTCCTGCCTTTACAAATCTAAAGAAATTGGATAAAGAGACAATAATCTGAGTGTTCCTGGAGACATTAGGTGCTTTGATCTATTTTTACTGCAGCCTATTTCTAAGGGCAACACATCTCTGTTTTTTTAATCAAATGGTGTGAATCAAAAGTTGCTGCCTGACCTCTGGAGCAGACATCCTAGGGTGTCATCGGCAGCTGTGAATAGTGTGAACACCAAAAAGGAGTTGTCTTGGTCTTACTCTGGGAAATAACCTTGACCCTATGCTGAGGAAGCAGACTACCATCTCAGAGCAGGAGGGGCTGCTTTGCATTTGGGGTGGCTGCCTTTTCATCTGTGATTGACTATTGTCTAGGCATTGGTTACATCTGAGCCAGGAAAGCTACTGCACCCAGCTAAGTATACAGGATTAGGAAGGTCCAACTCTTCTCATTGTCAAATCTTTCTTTATTGAGCCAGTGCTACACGTAAAAGCTACTGAGAAATCTTAGAAGAATGCGAGTACAAAAAGCAATTGAACATTGAAAATATCAAATATATTTATTTCTGAACAGCAGGAATAACTATTAACAAATTTAAAAATCAAAGCCTGATTCATACCTGCGTTATAATTAGGCTCACCATTTCTTTATTTAAAGGTGGGATTTTGAATTTCAAGTCTAAAAATCTCCATGCCTAATTCACTTCTGGGCACATTTCATGGAGTAGAAACATATTTAGTGATTGATGAACTGATACTAAACAGGAAACACACTGTGGAATATTCCCTCTGACCCAAGCATTAGGCCTAGCTGGTATGTTCTTGCAGCACCACCCACCCCAAGGGCTTCGCCCAATCTGGGCAAAACCTGGAATTTTTTTTTTTTTTTGGTTCTCCAGTTTCCGCTAGGTGATGAATTTTAAGAGAACAGGAATTATGTCTGTTTTGTCATTGCTCTGTGTGGTCCCAGCTTCTGGGATGGTGCCTGGCACCTTGGGCACATCCAATAAATGTATTGTGTGAATGATGATTTTAAGAATGGCCACGTTGGGCACTTCAGTTGTCAGTCAATAATCATCACATTCTTAAGAGAGAGAGAGAGAGAGAGAGAGAGAGAGTCATCACAGTGAGTCGCTCTGAAAGTCTGAGTTTAAATTTCTCACTTTATCCATCATCAAGACAAAGGGCTCACACAGCTAAGAACCCCCCACCTGCTTCTTCTCTTACCCTGAAGAAGAACACAGCTACATCAGTCATGTTTACCCCGAGTAAGAGCAGAGGTTAACTGGAGGAGAGATGGGGTTAGCAGTCAGGGTAAGGGATATAGACAGCCAAAGACAGGCAGGGTGGACAGTGTGTACAGAGACAGGGAAGCTGGTTCAGGGAACCAGTTGAACAGATGCTAATTTCTCCGAAATAGACAGGTGCACAGCCAGAGACCAGATGGGACAAATTATACCTCCGGGGAAATCAATCAAGGTTAGGGGATAGTCTCAGATGAAGGTTTTTCTCCCTAATGATTTCTGGACGTAGGAAAGATCCCCTGAAATTTTCTTGCCATTGCAGGAATAAAAGGTGGAGAGAAAGAAGTCTTAACTGCTACTGTCTCTCCAGAAAACCCATAAACAAATAAATAAATGCAATGTCACATTCACTTAAATATGACCGAAGAAAGGTTCTTGTTCCTGTTGCTAAGAAACTGGGGGGGAAAAAAGGAATAAATGAGTTTAGAGAAAAATAAAGGAAGTGATGAGTCTCCCATTTTAATTATCAGAAACTGGTGACCATTTTTAGTAGGTTTAAATGAAAAAAAAAATCTTCAAGAAATAAGTGACTACTTCTGTTGTTAGATGATGAACACCTTAATACGACTTTCATTCACTAACCCACCTGCTCTTTCTGAGCAAATCTTCCTCTCATTTCTGTATTATCTGCTAAGGGATGAACAGCGGAGCTTAAATCTATGACCTCCAAATAATTAAGCTTGATATTTCTTTTCATAATGGAATCTCTCTGAGCATAAGGTTCTTACTATTGAGGTTTTCTTCTTAAGATGAATAAAGGAGAAGGAAAAGAGCCTGCTGGGGCTAAAATTTTAATTTTTAGACTAGAATGTTTCCAGAAGCTTCTTAATAGGACTTTTGAATTCATATTCTTGAGGAGACTCTCTGCGGCCTGCTGGGGTGTAGGAGGAAGCTGTTATTCACTGGATACCTGTGAGAGAGGGCACAGTGCCTGCTGTGTACAATCTCAGACCTTGAAATAATCACTCATTTTGGCATGACATTCAACCAGGAATCTGATTTTTTAAAACTTCAGCATTAAAAGAAAAATCGGTTTCTATAGTTTCTGCTCTACCTAGAGGTGGGTGTATAGTTGGATTGTTAATTTTCTTGGAAATATAACAGTACAAAAAATACGTTAACAATGTCTGCTGTCTGAAAAAACACAAATGGTGAAAGGCCTGATTTGTTTCCAAATAATGGCATATCTTCACTGTCCCACTCTTCCTTTCTTTCTCCCTCCCTCCATCTCTTCCGCCCTTGCTTTGTCTCCCCTGCATCTCCTTCTCCCTCTTCCTTCTCCTACTGCTCCTCTCTTTCACTCCTCTATTGAAGGTATTATTTGCATATAACAACATTCATCAAAATTTTTCAGTTCAGTGAATTTTGACACATACATATATACCATGTGACCAGTACCCCAAATATGACATAGAATATTTGCTTCACCTCCTTTCCAATCCAGAGGCATTTTGATTTCCATGATCAAGGTGTTGCCTCTTTTTTGGTTACACTGAAATATATAGTAAGTACCTTCTGTACTTGGGCTTGACTTTTTTCTTTCCATACAATGTTTTGAAATTGATTTATAAGCAGATTGATCCTTTCTATCGCTGAACAGTATTCTATTGTATGAATATGCCAGAATGTGTCTCTTAGTTTTCTTGTTAAGGAATCTTGGTCTTATTTCCAGTTTTTTACTGTTACGAATAAATCTCTTACAAGTTTGTTTGTGGATGTTTACTTTAAGTGCTGCATAGTGGATAAGTAATATGTTCAACTTGTTCAGAAGTTCACAAAGAGATCTTCAAATCTGTTGAATATTCTTTTATTCTTTTTACTTGCCCCAAATCTTTACAACATACTGTGTTCTCAGTGTATTTGTTTATTTACTGTTTATTTGTTTTGGATTTTTTTTTTTACTTTGGCCATTGTCATAGTTGTAGAATGGCATTGAATTTTTATTTTCATTTACTTTTATTTATTTATTTAGGTACTGAGAATTAGAGTCAGGGCCTTGTACATGCAAGGGACATACTTTTTTCACTTAGCAAAAACCCCAACTCTAGGAATCTCATTTTATATATTTGCATTTCTCTGCTGACTAATGGCATTGAGTATTTTTCCATGTTTTTTTGGCATTTGGGTATCTTTAACTTATGAAGGGTGTGTTCAAGTTTTTGCCCAATTTTTATTGCATTGTTTAACTTTTTATTACTAATTTGTAGGAATGCTTTTTATTTTTGAGAAACAAATTATTTGCCAGATACATATAATATTTTCAATGTAATATTTCATCTATCCTGGGGATTGCTTTTTTATTTTTCTCATCCGTGTCTTTCAAGAAGCAAAAGTTTGGGAAAGGACAATGGTGAACTGAGATTGAATCTAAACAACAGTTCCATTGTGGCATATCAAAGTAGAAAGCCATTGGGAAAATGCTGGACAGTCAGAGTACTAACAACTAGGTGAAAACCAGAAATACTGATTTTTAGAATAGAAAGAGAATTAATAAATGAAATAGACTGCCACACCACCAGGTATATAGTAGCTCAGCGGGGGAAGGGGCAGCTGCCTTCCAAAGTCTCCCAGTAAATTTAAGAAAAGAATACTCCACTGGCCCGAAAATTCACCAACCACATGAGCAGAAAACTGCTCAACTCCTGCAAAGTTAACCAGTAAAGAAGAGTTCCATAACTTTCCAGCAGAGTTAATGAAAGTGAGGAAGTGATGCTAGCTTAAAAAGACTCTCTGTTAGAATGTTCTTAGTGGGACATTAGAAATTGCTGCAGTTTTCCTTTATTTCTCATTTTTTTCTCTATAATTTTTATTCCTTTTCATCTTGCCATCATGTGTTTTCTTTTTGAGTGATCAGGCCCCAATGGTCACTTGTGTTTTGCTTTTCACTGAATCAGGGGACTCCCAAACCATGGGTCATTTGGAGCACAGGAGTGAGACTGTGGCACAGAGTTGAATGCAGTTTTGGGCAGCAACAGGGGTTGCATCAGAAAGTATGATCAGAATATACATGAACTTTGGAACACCATTAGGAGACCACGTTTAAGACTCATAAACACTGAAGAAGCAGCACAGATAAAGCTAATGACATGCTAACCTGTTCAGTGAAATACTAGCAGAGAAATTTCTAAACCATGGGAATGAGATACACTTACAGATACCAGACACAATTAGAACCCCCAATATGCAAGACCAGAAAAGAATCTCTCCATGACACATTATAATTACAATATCAGACATACATACCAAAGGAACAATTTTAAAGTCTAAAGGAAAAAGATGACGGGTCACATTATTTAGATAAAACCAAATTAGAATAGCATCAGATTTCTCAGCAAAAACGCTAAAGTTCAAGAGTGCTTAGAATGATGTCTTTCAAGCCCTGAAGGAAAACAACTGCCAAGCAATATTGCTATATTCAGCAAAGTTATCTCTCAAAATTATAGAAAAAAATTAAAACCTTCCAAGATGAATATAAACTAAAGTAATTCATTATTACTAAGCCAGTAGTTCAAAAGGTACTTTAAGAAACCCTTTACAAAGAAGTAGAAGATAATAACAATGAAGAGAATTCAGGAAAGAATCAGATTAGAAGAGTAGTTAATCATGTGAAAATTAGTATAAAATTAAATATTAGGAATAAATCAAATGGCAGAAATTAATAATCAACTCTTTGTAATGACATGGAATGTTAATGGTCTCATGTTTCCAACTGGTAGATTGGATTAAGAAGCAATATCCAGCTGTATTTTTGCCTGCAAAAAGCACACATCAGAGGCAAAGATATTCACAGGCTGAAAGTAAAAGTTTGGAAAATGATATTCCAAGCAAATAGAACCTGGAAGCAATCATGAGTAGTTACTCTCCTATCCAACAAAGAAGACTTCAAGCCAAAATTAGTCAGCAAAGACAATGAAGGTTACTACTATGAGAAATAGGAAGTCTGATGGTCCATTTTCAGAACACAGCTAAGGGACCCATACAAAAGGAAACCATCTTAAGTCAGGGAACCATGAGGCTAGGAGAAAGCTATGCTTAAAACTCTCCAACACATGTCTCCTTACACCTGTAACACTACCTTCTTCTTGTACCCTGCTTACCTTCTTTGACTTTCCATACCCTGTCTACCTAATTCCTGTACTTGGCCCTATCCAATCTTAACCCACATTATAATTACAATACCAAAAATATAGATTATACCCCTGAGCTCCTCTAATCAGAGTGAGCAGGATTACATCAGACTTGGGATAAATACCCACAGATTTCCTTTGTGTGTGTGTGTGTGTGTGTGTGTGTGTGTGTGTATCAGAATCCCCCCTTGAAAGTGCACCCTCTCATGAGAGTAAAATTTCTGCCTTGCTTACTCATCTCCGACCCAGTGTTTGTTTTATTTCTAACACTACATACTGCTAAGGAGAACAAAACAAGATAAAATGATAGAAAACATGTATGCCCCAAACATAGATGCACCTAATTACATAAGGCAAATCTATTAAACATAAAGTCTCAGGCAGATTCCAATACAATCATAATAGATGCTTTCAATATACCTCTTTCACCAATAGATAGAACATCCCTACATAAAATCAGCAAAGACAATTGAAACATAAAACATACTACTAATCAAATGAACTTAACAAACATCTATATAATATTTCATGCAATGACAGATGAATACACTTCTCAGCTGCTCATGGAAGTTTCTGCAGAATCAATCCTATTTTAGAATACAAAGCAAGTCGTAGCAAATATAAAAATCCTGAAATAAGTCCTTGCATTTTATTAGGTCATATTGGAAGGAAATTAGAAATCAGCACCGAGGAATTCTACAGAAACTATATAAACACATGGAGATTTATCAATACATGTTTGAATGAGATAGTCATTAAATAATTCACGGGAAAATTTTTAGACTCAAAAAAGAATAGAAATACAATATACCAGAATCTCTGGGAAACTACAAAGGTGGTTCTGAGAGGAAAATTCATGATTATATGTGTCTATATTTTAAAAAAATCAGGAAAAACACAAATAAGTAACTTAATAATATGTCATAAGATCTTAGAAAAACAAGAACAAATTAGTTTTAAAATAGTAGAAGAAAGTAAAGAATAGTGATCAAAGCCATAACTAATGAAACAAAGAAGAAGACAATACAAATGATTAATGAAAGGGATGGTTCTTGAAAAGAAAAAAATAATAGATAAACCCTTAACCAAATTCACCAAAAGAGGAGCTCCAAATTAATAAAATTAGAGATGAAAAAGGAACCATCACAACAGTCATCACTGAAATCCAAAGGATCGTTAGGAGCTATCCTGAAAACTTATATAATAGTAAATTCAAAATCTAGAAGAAATGAAAAAATTTCTAGATACATATGACCTATCAAAATTGAATCAAGAGTATATAGAAAATGTAAACAGGCCAATAGTAAGCAATGAGATTGAAGAAATAATTAAAAATCTTTTAACAAAGAAAAGCAAATGACAAAATAATTCTCATCTGAATTCTACCAGAACTTTAAAGAATAATTAATTCCAATGTTCCTCAAATTATTCCATGAAATAGAAATGGAGGAAACACTTTCAAATTCATTCTGCAGAGCTGATATAATTTGAATATCCAAACCAGATAAGGGCATATCTGAAAACTAGAGGCCAATATTCTTAATGAACATAGATGCAAAAAATTCTTAATAAAATATTAATAAATAGAATTCAACAACAGATTACAAAGATTCTACACTATGATTAAGTTGGTTTCATTTCATGGGTGCAAAGAGAGTTTAACACACCCAAATCAATAAGCCTAATACACCACATAAATAGAACCAAGGACAAAAACCACATATTCATTTCAATAGATGCATAAAGAGACTTCTGCAAGAATTTCACACATTCTTGATAAAAACACTGAAAAAAATAGGACTAGAAAGAACTTACCTCAACATTACTAGGGTTACATGTGACGAATCCAAAGCCAACATGATACTGAACGTGGAAAAACTTGAGCATTTTCTTTGAAATTAGGAATAGGACAAGGATGTCCACTTTCACCACCCCTATTCAATATAGTATTTGGAATTCTAGTCAGCACAGTTAGGTAAGAGAAGAAAATAAAATGGGTGCAAACAAGAAAGGAACAACTGAGATTATCACTGCTTGAAGATGACGTGATACTATACTTAGATCCTAAAAGTTTCGCCAGACTTCTACAGCTGACAGAAAAATTCCAGAGCTGATAAATTCAACAAAGTAGCAGGATTCAAAAATAACACAGAAATCTGTAGCTTTTTTCCTTTTCTTTTTTTTATGTACCAGTGATGAATTCACTGAGAAAGAAGTACAGAGAACAAGTCCATTCACAATCACCTCCAAAACAAAAATGGAAACAAAACAAAATACCCCTCAAACAAACAAGCACACACACACTTAGGAATAAATCTAACCAAACAGGTAAAATACGTCCATAATGAAGACTACTGAATACTCTAGAAAAAGGAAAGACCTTCCATATTCATAGATAAGTAGAAGTAATATTGTTAAAACAGCAATGTTACAGAGAGTGATGTACAGATTCAATGTAATCCCTTTCAAAATATCAATGATATTCTATACAGAATGAGAAAAAAGTCCTAAATTCATATGGAAAAATAGAAGTTCCAGATTAACCAAAGCAGGAAAAAGAACAATGCTAGAGGCATCATGATACCTAATTTCAAATTATACTACAGGGGTATAGTAAAAACAAGTACACCCAACAGCATTAAAATAGACATGTAGACCAATGGAAGAGAAAAGAAAACAGAGACAAACCCACATAATACAGTCGTCTGATACTGAAGAAGGTACCACAGACATGTTGGAGAAAAGACAGATTATTTATTTATTTTTGGTACCAGGGATTAAACCCAAGGATGCTTAACCACTGAACCATATCCCCGGCCCTTTTTTAATTTTTTTGTTTGGAGATGAGGTCTTGTTAGGTTGCTTAAGGCTTCACTAATTTGGGGAGGCTGGCTTTGAACTTGCAATCCTCCTGCCTCAACCTCCTGAGCTGCTGGGATTATAGGTATGCATGACCATACCTAGTAAAGACAGACTTCTTAACAAATGGTGCTGGGAAAACTGGATAACTGGATATATATAAATATATATATATATATATATAGATAGATAGATAGATAGATATAGGTGATATAGATATAGATATAGATATATAGATATATAGACAATCAAATAGATTCCCATCTATCATCTTGCACAAAAGTCAACTGAAAATGGATTAAAAATCTAGGAATTAGACCATGAATCTGCAACTTCTAGTAGAAAACATAGTGGTTACATTCCAATATACAGGCACAGGCAAAAACTTCCTCCATAGGACTCCTAAAACTCAGGAAATTATACAAAAATTAATGGGAAGGCATGACATTAAGCACAGTCAGATAAATAATAGCCTAGAGAGTGCCCACAGAATGGAGAAAGTCTTTGCCAGCTATTCATTTGACAGAAGATTAACATGTAGAATCTAAAAAGAACTCAAAGACTTACCACTGAAAAAAAATAATTTAATCGATGCATGGGTAAATGAGCCAAATAGGCATATATGTGACTAGCAATTATATGAAAATAAGTACAGTATCTCTAGCCATCAGGGAAATGCAAATCAAAACTATGTTGAGATTTCTTCTCACTGCAGTGAGAATGGCAGTCATCAAGATCATAAATAGCAATAAATGCTGACGAGGATGCAGGGAAAGGGGAGAGCTGGTTTACTATAGGATTGTAAATTACTGTAGCCACACTGAGATCAGCCTGGAGATTCCTCAAAAGATTATGCCACTGGTCCAGCTATACCACTCCTTAACATTTATCCAAAAGAATTAAAGTCTGTGTACTATTGTGATACATGCATACCCATGTTTATAGCAGCACAACTCACAGTGAAGTAATGGAACCAGTCTAGGTGTCCATCAAAGAAAATATGGACAAAGAAATTATGGTATATATACACAATAGAGTTTTACTCAGCCATAAGAAGAACAAAAATTTATCATTTGCAGAAAGATGGATTGAACTGGAGAACATCATGTTAAGCAAAATAAGACAGATTCGGAAAGTCAAGGGACTTATGTTTTCTTTCATATGTGTAAACTAGGGGAGAAAAAAGAAAAATGAGGTGGGAAAAATCTCATAAACGTCAAAGAGAGATCAGCAGAGGAGAGAAACCAGAAGATATCAAGAAGGGAATGAGGGGGAAATAATGTAGAGTGATTTTGAATTAATTATATTGTTATACTATGTGCACATCTGAATACGCAACAACAAATTCCACTATTATGCACAATTATAATGCACCAATAAAAATGTGGAAAGAAGAAAATACGAGGAAGATCAGTAGAGTGGAGGAAGGGGATCAAAGCACTGGAGATGGGGAGGGAAAGTGGAAGTACGGGGGAATTAAATTGATCAAATTATGTTATGTACAAATATGTCACAATGAATATCACTATGATGTACAATTATAATGCACCAATAATTTTAAAAAGTCAAAAGTTTTTATTTTGGTTGAATCCAATATATCAATCATTTTCTCTTAAAGTGTGTTTTTTTAGTGTTCTAAATTAAAAAAAAATCTTTACCCTACTTTGAAGTTGCAAAGATATTCTTCTATTTTCTTCTAGAAGCTTTATAAATTTTCTTTTACACTTACACTTATAATCTACTTTTTAAATTTGATTTTCAATTGGCATTAAAATTGTACACATTTATGGGGTAACCATATGGTGTTCTGATACATGCATACAGTGTGTAGTGTGCAACTCAGAAGTGTGTGCTAAAACATTTATTATTTCTTTGTTATAGAACATTCAAAATCCTTTCTTTTAACTTTTTTTGAAATACATGGTACATTATTATTATTTTCTCTACTGATCTAATTGTGCAGTTGTACACCAGAACTTATTTCTCCTATTTAACTATAACTTAGTAGTACCCACAGTCAATCTTTCCTCCCCACTCCTCATACTCACACAGCCCCAGTACCCAGCATTTGACTCTCAATTTCTATTATTAATGATTGGGTTAATTATATATGTTTCAATATCATAATTCTTGGTTTCTTTTCTACTCTTCATCTACTGTTAATAGCACAAAATCAATTTGTAATTTCTTTTTTTTATTAGATGAATATGGAATTACAATTGAGGAGGAAACATTGTCAAACAATCAAGAACAAATGTATATAAATGTAGTTATCCAAGGCTACATGTAATGGATGCCCTGCTTGGGTTTCCCATGTTTCTATGTTTCCCCTAGAAGACCCCCTGAGTTAAATGGATATCTTATGGAGGTCAGAGATCTCCTTCTGAGATGATTCCCCCAAATTCCCACCCTCCAGTCTCCTAGGAGTTCTTCCTACACCCTCCCCCCTCCCCGTCCCCCTCCCTATGCCTCCAAATAATCTAGGAAAGTCATCTCCCTATATCGTTGAGAATCACATAATTTGAAGTTATTATTAGCTTAGCCGTCTACCCTACTGCTTCCCCATGTATTCTAGCTTCCACAGATGAGAGATACCATTCGGCCCTTGAGTCTCTGAGATTGGGATACTTCACTTAGCATAATTCCTTCCATCACCATCCATTTGGCTGCAAAAGTCATAATATCATTTTCTCTAATGGCTGAGTAGTATTCCATTGTATATATGTACCGAAGTTTTTTTATCCATTTGTCAAGTGAGGGCATCTGGGTTGGTTCCATACTCTAGCAATAGTAAATTGTAATTTCTAATATTGGATTTTTATTTCAGCTTTTTCTTTTACTCTCTTTGATTTTTTGGTATTTTTCATCACTTCTGAGATTTCTTGCATCCTTATTAATGTAGTTCTGCTTTTCCACAAAATCTTGTGACATATTTGTCAAAGACATTCTAAATTCCTTGAGTGAAATATTCCAATATTTGGGGTCATCTATGCTTGTGCTTCTATTGACTTCTTTTTTTTTTTTAAAGAGAAGGACAGTGAGAGAGAGAGAGAGAGAGAGAGAGAGAGAGAATCAATTTTTATTGAGTTTTTCACATGGCTTTCGTTGCTCTGACACTTAGTTGTGTACATGGGTGCTGGGGTTTGAACCTGTGTTCTCGCGCATGTCGGGCAAGCGCCATAATCGCCGAGCCACCACTCCAGCCCCTTCTATTGACTTCTTCTCTTGACAAATGAACTCATTTTTTTCATTGATGTGTCCCATAATTCCATGATTTTATGTGAACATTTTGTGTGAGAGAATATTAGAGACAAACAAAAATACTTTGCTCCTAAAAATACAACATGCTTTTTTCCTCTAAATCTATAAGGTTAGAATTGTGATGGGGTGTGTGTGTGTGTGTGTGTGTGTGTGTGTGCGTGTGTGTGTGTGTATGTGTTCGCACGTGCGTGCCTGCATGTTTTACTTCAGTAAGGGAACCGGGATTTTTGCATAGGTGAATTTTTCATGTCTCTACGTGTTTGCCTCCCAGTTGCCAGCTTTTGGATCACTGTAGCATTCTCTCTGCTATTTTTATCCCCAATTTTCTGCCTCCATGAACATCTCTCCATTCCCATACTCCACCTACAACCCTTGAGAGCTCTTTCCCAGAAGTCCACAAAGACTGCATTCACTGATAGGGACTATCTCTTGGCTTTTGTCCCACCTTCCTACCTGTGTTGACAGAAAAGTGCAGAGTCTCTGAGTCACCTTAGAATTCTCATCTCTCAAGTCAGTCCCCACACAGCCACTGTAAGTGATGAGTCAGTCTGCTTTCTCCTGTCCCACAAAAGTGGATCATCTTGCTAGCTACTTCTCTGCTATGGATTAAAGGAGTCCCACTTTCTGCATCTTCTAGGAAAGGCTTGCCACTACTAAAATTTTGTTTAATGAATTTTCTTTGTGTCCTCAGTTACTTAATGAATTAAAATGAAAACAAAAGCAAGGTGTTCTAACGTTTTCCTTGCGTAAGGGTCACAGAGTGACTGTCTCTTGTGATGGCACCTTGATCAGAAGCACAAGTTGATCACTCTGCTCATCTTGCACAGCATTTCTGTGACTGAGTTTTGCATTTCCTACTTACAAAATTGTACTGCTTTTCAATATTTACTCTTTATAAAGATCTGGTGAGGTAGTGATGTTTGTGGGCTTACTGTCCTCAGAACTCAGTATTGTAAGGGGGAAGGATCCCATCTTCTTTCATTCTATTTTTGGACATGAAAACATGTCGGTGTTGGGATACACTCCCATTCAACCAGCACCTCTTGGTAAATATAATTGGCAGTTAGCTCACTTGAAGCCCATCTCAGGAATGATTTCTTTTCTAGTACACTCCTGGGACCAGAGCTCTTGTGGGCACTGGAGCAATTGAGCAAAATTAAGAGGTACTTAATTCTATCGCCAGTCCCTGAACTGCCAGTTACCCAGAAGTTATGGCTTAGTTTTAACTTTCAGGAAACAAACAAAAAACAAAACTCCAAACCTGATACATTGGCCCAGATTCTGTAAATGAAGTAGGAATTCCTTGATTTTTGAAATTCTGGTAGAGATGCTACTAGTAAATTTGGAGAAGTTGTAGCAGCCTTCTTGGTTCCTAGGTCTGAGGAAGCACAGCATTATCACAATGATGATAGATATGACAACGATACCATCAAAATCCTGTGGCTTCATTGCTGTACATAAAACTATAGCATGAGCATGACTGGGCTGTGCAATCCATCCAGGACACATATCTGTCCTCAGAGACCTCTCTACAATTAAAGAAGATACAGGCTAAGAGTTTATTTTGCCTTTGTGTCAAATAGTATGGGAAAAGCATTAAAAAAAAATAAATACACATTCAGGCCAGTTTCCTTAGAATCCAGGTAGAAATAACCAAAAAGTAGCTTGTACTTACTCTATGACCCGCATGTGTGGTTGTCAATATATGAAGTTATTTTAGACAGCCTTTTAATCACTGTGACCGAAAGACCCTAGGAGAAAAATTAGAGGAAGAAAAGTTTATTTTGTCTAACGAGGCCTCAGTCTGTGCACAGCAAGCTTTGTATCTCTGAGGAGAGGCCGAACATCATGACGAAAGGGCGTGGTGCAGGAAAGCAGCTCAAGACATGGCCACCAGGGAGCGGAGAGAGCTCCGTTCACCAGGGACAAAACATAAACTCCAAAGGCACATCCAGGGACCTACCTCCTGCACTCACAGCCTACCTGCACAGTTACCACCACTTAACCCATATCAGTGAAGTAATCCACAGATTGCCTTTCAGTTCTGATATTCAAATCATTTCACCTTCAAACACTTGCATTGTCTCACACAAGAGTTTTGAGGTACACCATATATCCAAACCGTTAACGGATGTGATCTCTGAAGTAAAAGGGATCATACTCTGAATCAGGAAACTAACATATATAATTAACCATAAATATTAAGCAACACTTTTATTTACTTTTTTTATTTTATAATTTATTTGAGTTGATAAATATGTATATTTATGGGGTAGAATGTGATGCTTTAATTTATATATATATATACTATAGAAAAATTTAACCAAACCAATTAACATCCATCACCTCACCAATTTACTTATTTGTAGTGAGAACAGTAAAATGTATCTTTTTTTTAGCAATTTTGAAATATATAAAACAGCATTATTAATTCTGGTCATGTACATTTTAATAAGTTTTCAGGTGATTTTGATGAAATTGTGTACCCTTTTATTAACATCTCCCCCTTTTTCTTCCCATGTTGGCCGTGCCAATCTCTGGTAATCACATTTGACGCTGTTCCTGAGACTGACTTTTAAAAACTCTGCATATTGGTGAGAACTCATAGCATTTGTCTTTCTGTGCCTGGCTTATTTCACTTACAATATGTTTTCTGAAAGTTTTCCAACACGTGTTCTGAATGTTGACGGAGCTCAGATGAGGACGTTGACGGAGAGTGCTGAGGAAAAGGAAATCAGGGGACTGAGGGAATTTTGCATAGAAAATGGGGCTCTGATGGGGTGCTGAAGTAAGAGTGTGGGTTTGGATACAGAGTGAATCGAGTGTGGGCACTTGATACATTTTCTCTTATGTTCTCATAAGAGGGTCCATGGGTCGTGTAGCTACTGTGCACAGAATTATGGAGGGAGACTATTTGCAAGATCTAAATACAAAATTGTGGCCTTTGGCTATAGTGGTGAATTTCTCTAAGTAAACATATGCACTTACTCCATTGACATAGTTTATGTTAAAATTGTTTGTGAAACTAAGACCTAGGAACACTCCTCCAAGCCAGCTTTAGAGTGAGTTGTGATCTCATTTCTTTATAATAGTGGTTATCATCTAGGCATCTCTATCAGAACTGTTAGGAGATTTAAAAACATAGATGTCTAGTTTTTATCTCAACTTACCTGTGTCGGAGTGATAATTGTCTTTATGAGAATCAGTTGTGTGTATAGATGAAGCAAAGGCATATATACATACATATTAATTGTATAAAATTCTGGTGATTTATATGAATCATTGTTCTGTAGCAGAGGTTGGAGGTTGAAAAACTTTGGTGAGCATCAAAATCACCTGGAAGCTTATTAAAATATGCATGACTGGATTGTACCCTCCTGAATTTCTGATTCCATAGGCATAGGATGGGCCAAAGAATTTGCATTTCAAACAAATCCCCAGAGGATGCTGATGTAATGTGATTGGTCTCAAAACCACACTTCTTGGAGTTGGAAATAATTCAAAGCTATCACAACCAATAAAAATTATATAACCATATGGTTCATATACATAGGGTAGAGGTTCCCTAAAAGGAAGGGAGGGAGTTGAATTAGGAATAAAGAGTTTAGAGTAGCTGTGTTCCCCATCTTTTCTTCTCTATTCATGGAGAAGGCCAAGACCTCTCTTGTTCCTCACTAGCTATGTTCTGGAGTAGCCAAAAATGGACTGCATTTCCATTGGTTCCAACCTCTAAAAATACATACTTTCCCTCACTGAGACAATTAATTAAGAAGAAAGAGTGAAGGCAGTTCCTGTAGGAAGGTTCCTGAAATGGTCAGAGCTTTTCTGACATCTTTGGGATGGGTCTGCAGCCTCCTTAGGAGGCTCCTCAGGAACAAAGGCTGTCCATGCATGTAGGGACATACCGAGGTCAGGGTGATGGGATCGGATGAAAAGGAACATCTTACACGACAGTGTCTAGAAGTGCTGCTTTATGCAATGATGAAAACAGATTGGTTTTGGGTTTGTTTCATTGTTCTCTTTATAATTCTCTAAAAACAATATACCCTATCATTCCCTGTACCTTTGGAGGATGTATCCTATTGCTCTGCCCTTGGTATACCACTGCATGGAAGTACAAAGGTTTTGTTTTCTGTTTTCTGTTTTTATATGTTAACCATTTTATTATGGACACAAATCACTATTCTTCAAAGAAATAGACTTTTCAGCATAGGAATTTCCACAAAGTCTCTGGAGATCAAAGATTTCTAATTCTTCGACATTATACATTCTATCATTTCTTCTTTGAGGCAAGCCATTTCATAGAAGCAAAACAGACTCATTTTCTCAAGACAATAAGAAGAAAAGGAAAAGAAAGCCTGAAATTCAAATGAATATTGTCCTAAGTCTGAGAGCCTCTCACCTCCTTGCTGCAGGCTGCCCCCAAATGTATCCTCTCCTTTTGATTCTCGAGAACTGGTTTTTGTGCTGGGTGTTGCTGGCAAGAGTCATGCCAGGAAAATAGAAGAATTTAAGCAGAAAGAGCTTTAGAGCGTTATGTATTGGTCTCTGGCAAGGGAACACTTGACTGAACAAGAGCCAGCCAGATGCAGTGTCTCCAAGGTGACTGTGTAATAACTTAGGTGGCAGTAATTTCCTAGGAGACTTGCATAATTATACCCAAACAAATTGCCTGAACAGCCACATATTTATTAACATGAGATTAAAACTCTCAAGCCTGAGCAAACCGGGAGAGTAACAGCAGTAGCAAAAGCTGTGAGGAGGGCGGCCTCTGTCTGACACCCAACACCAAAGGGATGATCAAGAGCCAGCGTGCGGCTTGAACCTGTGGTTAGGCCTCAGAGGCCTCAGGAAAGTCCTTGATTCCTGGAGGTAGAGATTCAAGTAATTGAATATGAGACTTTAGAACTTGTGTGTCAGCTAAACAATGTTCAACGCATCATTCTGAAACTTAGTGGACATAAGGACACCGTTTGCTTCATTTGTAACTTTGACTGGATTCAGTTCTGGTCTGATCTTGGTCCTTTTCTGTGCCAGTGTGCAGATCAGCTAGACAGTGGTGCTGTTGGATGTGGCACCAGGATGACAGGTCAGTGTCTCCAGGCCTCCAGCAATGAAAATCAGCCCTGTCCTCATTGCTGTTACAGCGCTCCAAGAGAAGCAGGGCAAGCCTCAGGAAGCCTGGTTCCAAACAAGCACACCATCATTTCTACTGAGCTCTGTGGCTCAGATAAGACATCAAGCTAGGCCAGAATCAAGGGGAGCAGAGATAAAGTCCACCTGATGATGAGAGCAGGTGCGTCTTCACATAACAGAGGGTGTGGGTGCGACGTTCAATGAAGGACCTTGAGCTTTTGAAATCTTTAAGACTGTGAAAATTCTAAAACAAATGTGGGTGCTGCTTGTGCTGGTGGAAGTAAATACCGAGCATTCAAGGTAAGGATTTTCTTGATTTTGTGTTTTCGTTCAATTGAATTAATCTTACATTTATTGAACAAGTCCATAAGCAAGGCATTATGGTAAGCACTCTGTGGGGGAAAAACCAGCAACCAAGCAAAAGCAAAGCAAAAAACTCAAACAACAGCAGCAACGAACTCAAACCAAACAAAGCAAGACAATGAAAAGAAAGGCATTTTTACGATATCTAAGAGCCCGTGCAGTGTGGGAGGGAGCTATAAATGGTATCACAGCATTTACCTGCTGGGCTCACCAATATGGTAATGTTTTACCGTAGGAGGATGAAGAAGGAGGGTCTAGAGAAAGGTGTAAGACTACATAATGGTTGTTGTAAGACTGGACAAGAACAAGTTGGTGGTCTCCAACGCCCTTGCCTGGTTGGTTTGTGCCCAGGAAGCCCAGTTGGAAGTGTCTCTCCAGGGTGGGATATTGAAAGCCAGCAGGTAGATGTAAATGTGATTCAGCCTGTTAAACGGTCACTGAGAAATCAGGTGAGCTCAGGTTTTTGATCAATGGGCTTAATTTACCAAGCATTATCTAGTTGAGTGTGAGATGGATGTAAAAAATTGAAGGAAAAGAAGCAATAAAACTGGGTAATGGCTGACATAGAGGCAGAGAAAAAGCTACGGAGGGATTTCGGTAGCTGGAAATCAAATAACTGAAATGAAGATCCTTACTGAAGTGTAGTTATCAGTGGCCTGGAATTAACACATTGAGCCACGAGAGCTTACATAGATCCGGGTGAATGCATCCCTACATCTCACGTTCTTTTCCTGCCTGTCTGGAAACATTTGCTGGTTTATTATGTTTTAAGAAAGACTTTGGCATTCCCACTGGGATCCCTCATAGAATTTTCCTTCCAAATTAGTTACCAAAATGGTACCAAAGTAAATATTTATGTAGTTTTTCTACCTCTAACAACTAAGCATTGGCCTTTTCAT
Source organism: Aplodontia rufa (assembly GCA_004027875.1). Classification (NCBI taxonomy): domain Eukaryota; kingdom Metazoa; phylum Chordata; class Mammalia; order Rodentia; family Aplodontiidae; genus Aplodontia; species Aplodontia rufa. The sequence goes on from PVKS010007335.1 coordinate 45,976, forward strand.
ATATTTCAGCCTCATAGATTCAGATTATGTAAAATCTACTGAGATGTTAAAATTAGAACTATTTTGGTCTAGCTCTTGACATCCCATGAGTCTGTGGCTGTGCTGTGAAATTCAGGCCCTTCAAGCTGTAAGAGTTTGATTCCTTGAGCACTTAACATTTATGTTGTTAAGCTCCCCAGTTTTGGCCATGATGAGGTGTCCCAGTGGGAACAGCGTAGCTGGGGAAGGAAATCCTTCCTGGTCTAGTACGAGGAACAGGATGACCTGGGTCTTTGGATGCAGACTTTCCTGTTCAAATGATGGCTCTTTCCTTTTCTAATCATATAATCAAGGACAAATTACTGGGTTTTTCTATGCTTCAGTTTTTCATCTCTAAAATGATAAAAACAATAATGTGTAATTCTGGGGGTGGTTGTTAGAAGTAAGTGGAATGATGTATAGGAAGTTCTTAAAACAGTTTTGGGTACATGGCAAGAATTAAATACTTGCAAATTAATTGTACAAATAGGAGTATCTATTCCTCCACTACTTCTCAGCATGCTTTATGCTGTTTTTGTCACTAAAATTTACTAAAATGCTTCCTATGTACCTTGCTATGCTTTCAAGGTACAGGGATGAACATTGTACAGCTTATCTTTTCAATGATTTATGATGGGCAAAAAAATACATAAATGAAACCAGTGTCAGGCAGATGTTCTAGATGCTTTAAGGAGGTTGAGAAAAATGCTGAGGCAGCACGGAGGAGGGAAAGAGCAGATCTGGCAAGGCTAGGATGTGGTATTTGATGGGAGGATGTTTAGAATTAGTCTGCGATGACTTGGGGACAGAGATGGGGATAGGAAGAGAAAAGTCACTTCAATGCTTCTAATTTAAAATAAGGAAATTGGTTCATATAATTTTCAGTTTCAGAAGAGCTCTAAAATTCAATTCTATGAAATCATGCTTTCATTCCTTGATGAATGTATGAGAATTCTGTAAATGAGTTGTTGCATCCAAAATTTTTAGCTGCTGGGCATGAAGTTTACCCAGTATTCACAGAAAACAGATTACTAGTGGAAACTTGAATTAGAAAAATGCTGACACATTGGAAAATATAATTTGTACCCAATGACTTAAAAAAATATATAAAACTACCCAGTAATTCTGTAGTTACTAAATGGGGCCTAATGGCACTTTTCGTTTTTCATGTTGACATTTCAAGGTTGTTCTGACAAAGCTCACCTGGGAAGAAGGGCTTTTAGTAAAATGGCAAGACAGTGCTTCCTCTGACGCCTCAACTGAAACCTGTGCTTTCAACTTATTTAGATACCATAAGTGGCGGTGCCCTTATAAGTTAGGGGAGTGGCTTGCCAATTTCGTTGTCTATAAGAATTACTTGGGGTGTTTGTAAAACAAATGCAAATTCTGACAGCACTGCCCTCCCTGATTCAGTAGGTCTGTGACAAGGCTCAGGGGATGGTGGCTGTCTCTGATGCAGGCTCTCCAAGAGGCACTTAATGTAATGCTCTGATCCCTGTGTCATTTCCGCAGTAGCTATAGTTGCCCCCAAACTATAGCTGGTGGGAGCTGCCAAAGCTTTCCTCAAATAGGAATTGTTAGAATCCCAAAGAAAGAAGCACCAAATGCCAGGGTGACCAGTCCAAAGCATTTATTTATTTATTTATTTTTGCATTTGTATTTTTTATTTAGAAATTTATTTGTTGAACAATCAAACAAGCTTGTAATGAAATAATATAATATATATATATATATATATATAAATTCTGAAAATTAAATTTACCCCCAAGAGTGCCCCCCCCCAATTACCCACCCTTATCCCTCCCCCTCTTCCCAATACAACTCCACAAATCCTTAGGTTGTATGACATTACAACTTATCTGGGTCTAAAACATGATGATAGGGCAGTTATAAACAGATCGCTGCAGCTATCACTGCAGTTAGAGAGAGACATTCTGCGTGTGTAGTCTATGGTGAGGGATTAGGTGATGGGGTTTGTATGGGAGTTAAGGAATTTGGCTTAGGACTGGGCTAGTTTTTGTACTTTTAACAGCATGGTTCCTTTTTTTTTTAGTGTTTCATTCAGCACAACAACCTAAACAAGTTTGTCAGAGCTTGGGAATGTTCCAGCTTGCCACGTCATAGAGCAGTCAAGGCACTCCATGTAGAGGGACCTGTGTGAAAGTATCCACCGAGTCAAGAGGTGGAGCGGCTTGCCCAAGGACACACAGAGTAGCTAATAAACCAAAGCATGCCAAGGATCGTCTGAGAACTGAATCTTTTAGACAAGTTGGACCTTGAAGAAAAGTAAATTTAAGCTAGATGAAGATTCAGGAGCCAGAACTTGCCCATTGAGAAACTCCAAGGCCAAGTGCTTGGTCTTGTTGCCTCACAAGCTTCCTCCCCACAGCACATGCCTTAGGCCACTCTCTTCTACCTCCCAGAGTCCCCAAGCCTGCTCCACCATGCCATTCTGCATCCTTCTCTGGAAACCTGAGCTCTGCTTCTTCAGCTCAAGTGCATCCTGGTTTCTAAAGCTTTCCTGCAAAGGGAGACTGACTTCTCAGAGTGGTTAAGAGGCACAGCATAAAGCAATGATATGAAAACAAACCTCAGAAACTGATCAGTACAGAAGGATTTGAAATCATGTAATCCCCAAATCACAGTGCACCTTGCTCTCAATGAAAATGATAGGAAACAAAGTCTAAAAGAAAAATTCTCACCCAGATCTAGTTTTAGGTTTCACATTGTGGTCCAGGCACAGTGTGTGTTTGTAGAAATCTCACCTGGTCAAGACTGCTCACCACGGACTGTGCTAAAGACAAGCACTTTGCTAGACGAAGGGGACATTGTCTCTAGTCTGAGCCTGAGCTCTGCAGCAAAGGCTGAGCTGCTTTGGAGACAAGAGCTGCTAAGGATGTCTTCTATTTCATGGGCTTCCCTTTTAACGATAACTCAATTAATTTTAATAGCAGTGCCTACAAATTGCCTTATAAAACTTTGTTCAAGGTGCCTTGTAAAACCTACAGTTTAACCGACAATTTAGAACTATGAGAAGTTTCAAAGCAATGTACAATGTCATATTGGGGACTGGAAAGAGTCTAGTCTGTCTCTTGCTAGCAGTTTTGGCTAAGGGTCTACAGGAGAAGATGGGTAGATGATTATGAAAGGATCAGTCTGGTGTTAAACAGGGAAAAGGTATGCAGGGCAGGCAAGACAGAAATGAATGGCAGAAGGAAGACAGGTGTTTGAATGGGCATAGCAACCCCTGTCCCCCAATAGAAAATGAGAACTTCTGAGATCTGACTGCATCTGTGGGCAATTCAGTCACCGCAAATATTCAGCTTTTCTTTTCTGCCATCGCCACTGTTGAGCCATTCGGCACCATCCAGAAGCAGAGAAGTTGATCCATGCTATTGATCGGTGAACTATTACACATCTTTTATTTTTTTCACATTATTTTAAGAGAGAGTGACTGTAATAATTTTTTAAATTTATTTTTTCACCAGGTTTTTGTTTCTTCCAGTTAGATGTGTATGTGGTACTAGGGTTTGAACCCAGGTCTTGAGCATGCCAGACAAGTGCTGTACCACTGAGCCACTGCTCCAGCCTTGTCCACATTTTTAATTGGTGTATTATAGTTGTACCTAATAATGGAGTTTGTTGTTCCAAATTCACACATACACACAATGTAATAATAAAATTTGACCAATATCTCTCCCAAGCACTTCCCTCTCTCTAACCTCCTCTTGCCACCTGGTCCCTTTCTTCTGCTATGAACACATTGCTTGAAAGAGACATTTTGAGGAGCTATGGCTATGGCTCAGGGATAGAGTGCTTGCCTAGCATGTGTGAGACACTGGGTTTATTCCTCAGCCCTTCATAAAAATAAATAAATAAAATAAAGGTATTGTGTCCACCTACAACCAAAAAAAAAAAATTTAAAGACATTTTGGAACTCCACTTCATGATACTTCTAAATAGTGATCTTAATACACAAATATGAGATGAAAAGATCATTTACCCAGTGCAAACTCACTTTTCTGGAAGTATTTGTTACTTGTTTGGAGGAGATAAAAGATCACTTAAATTGTTAGGTCTCCTGGGCAGAACACAAACAGTCCTGTGGCGCAAGAAGGCACGACTCCCGGCGCCCTCTCCAACACCTTAGGCTCCCGTTCTCCCAGAGGAACGCAAAGCCCAGAGCAATGCTGGCAGATGGACTGGATGATCAATGAGCGTCTCTTGAGGGTGGTGAATACACATGGTGCTTCTTCCAACCCCCACAGAAGGCCCCGAGGGTAAGCGGTATTGTCGACCATTCTCTGCAAAATGATTTTCCGCTCACATGTTGCCATTCTCTTGTTCACCTAGGTCACCTCTGACTTGCCAAGCATTTCCCATCTTTCAAGATCTGCTTGAAGCAGTTTTAGACATCATTTATCTCTGACACTCATTGTCTGAAAATCCTACGGTCTCTGAAGCTGGCACCCTGCAATTAACAATTACATTGTCTATGGTTATATATGATTCTCTGGTGGCTCCAGATGTGAAACCCTGTTTCCTTAATGACACTGTAGCTGTCTATAGCAAATCAGCATCTGTTCTGCTCAGCTTAGTCAGGGCCAGACACACAGCTCTCAATAATTTGCTCTTTGGTCCTTATCACTCATCCAGGGACCAAAGTTTGTCAGGCAAATCAATCAGTAGACAGAGAGGCAGCATGTTGCGGTGAAAATACCATTGAATGAATGAAAGGGGTTATGCAGTCTTGAGTTCCTATTATTTAACTAGATGAGGACCTTTGGATGGACAGCAGACTCTTCAGTTACGATGCGTCTTGTTCTACATTCCTGTTTTTAAAATTGAAAAATGAAAGCAACAGAGATTTAGAGAGAAGCAAATCTTTATATAAACGGAAGGTGCTGTTATAATACTTGGCAACATAGAAAGGGAAGCTGAGATGATCTGACTACACCCTAGTTGGAGTGGGATTACAGGAACGAGATTTCATATCTGGAGCCACCAAAGAATTGCACTTTATATGCAGACAATATAATTGTTAACTGTGGGGTGCCAACTTCAGGGGCTGTAGGATTTTTCAGAAGATGAAAGACAGTGATAAATGATGTCTACAAATGCTGTTAAGTAGTTTGGGGGAGGGCCAAGAGGGAACGCCTTCATGACAGGCTGCTGTCCTCTGAGCACAGGGCTTGCTTGGTTGATTCCCCTTTGCCTAGCTGTTGGAAGCCTCCCTCTGAGGAATGCAGGTCTTGTTGGAAGGATGTCTAGTATATAAACATACAGTTTCCACTTAAGTTACCCTTTTCCTCAAGCCTCTTCTGCTTCAAGAGGCCACGGTAGAGAACACTGAAATATAAAACACAAAGCCAGAAAACTCTCAGAGCCTCCTGTTGCAGGAAGCAGATGTAGAAATATGTTCACCATGGGTTCCAATGGTGGAGAGAACAAAGGCTCAGATCTGGCCTAAGTGCTAAGCTTTCTGGAAGGGCCCATCCTGGAGGCAGCCAGCAGTGCAAGTGGAAGTCAGTAGGTGGCCTTGTAGTCATGGAGACCATATCCAAGATAATGCAGGGTCTAGGGCCAAGTGTTGGTAGTGGAAGTGGGAGGGGGATTCCAGGCGATCTTTGGAATTCCTTAGGTCTCTGTTCATAAGGACACCTAGGATGATTTCGGAATTCACACATCACCAAATTTAAAGTCGAAAGATAAGAACAAAGAGAGAAATGGACTGAATATTGATAAATAATGGAATGCAGCTCTGCTTGTCCATATGAGGTCACCTGAGGACATTTAGAAACCGCAGATTTGAAGTGGAAACTTACTTCAGAACGGTTGTAGGGGTAAAATCTTAGTCTGGCAGAAATGACACCCACTCCTTGGGATTCACTGTAATGATCTTAGACCAGAGACATTTTTTTTTCTCATCGTTAATGTGGAAACATAGGTGACTTGGTGATTTCAATCACAGGCACATTCTGTGAGAACCAAGTGACAAAGGTGGAGCGCTTTCACTCACTTGCAAGAGATTGCTAGTTAAATCCAAACGCAAATCATGGTCCTCATGGCTGATGTTTGAAACAGAGTCTCGATGGCTGTCCTTAACATAACAGAATTCAAGTGCTCTGTTTCATCAGGAGCTGGTGCTGATCTCTATACCATGTGATGTTTAATAAATTTACATGTGTTAATGATGATAATGCAAAAGCTATAAAGGAGGAAATGAACCTCTACGGAAGAAAACTGTAAATCCATGTGGTAGATATGATTAATATGTCTCTATTACTGATGAGGAAAGTAAAGCACAGAGGATGATGGTATTTTACAAAATTATCCTGTGCTGGCAAGTTCTCTGAGAATCCCCCCCTTTCTGCCTTAGATATAGTTGGTGTTTATTGACTCAACTCATAAGTCTCAGAATTATCCTGGAAAATCATCTTCTCTTAGTAACCATAACCCATTAATTATCAAGGCATAAGTTTATAGCTCAGGAAAGTTTATCAGAATCTGCAGATAAATTATCTGACATGATAAGAGGGTTAGCAGTGTGACCAGCACCAAGGTCAGAGTGCAAAAGTACCAGAGTTCCTATGTCCCCAACAATGAAAGGTTATAAAATACAACTTTTTAAGATTGCTCATAATAGTTCACGTTAATCGAATGATTATTATGGGCTAAGTGCACTGCATATATTATTTCCTTTTGGAGAGCACCACTAGCATATATGTTAGTGTATGAATGGGACCTAAACATGGAGGGATAAATACCAAACTCTTACAGCAGTTGTCTCTTCATTGAGGAAGAGTGTTACAGATAAACTTTTTCTATACTATATTAATTAAGTACAATAAGGATGCATTGCCTTTGTCATTAATAAAATTATGGAAAATTATAATTTAAAAGTACCAATTAAAAAACAAAATTAAAAGATACATAGGAATAAATTTAAAAAGATATATGAAAAACTTTTAACTGGAAAACCTCATTAAACAGTCTTTAAAATGATGTAAATAAATGTTTCAGTATTTTAAAGATATCAAATCTTCCAAAATGTATCCATGGATTCAATATAATTCCAGTAAAAAATTGGAAGGGGACTTTTATACAATAGTACAATGCCAATCTAAAATTTATATGGAAAAGCAAAAAGTTAAGAATAGACAAAGCATTCCTGAGGAAGAATATACCGGGGCACCTTGATATCAATTTCTACTGTTCAGTAGAAATAAAATGAAAATTAAAGATGTAATTAAAATTTTCTTGTAGCCATGTTAAAAAGTAGAAAAACACTGGGTGATATGAACTTTAATTATAAATTATACTTAAACCATATATCTAAAATATTATTTCAACATGTAACCAATATAAAAATTCATTTAAAATATTTTATATTCTTTTTTCATACTAACTTCTCAAAAGCCAGTGTTTACTTTATACTTAGAGTACATCTCGTTTTAGAATAGTCACATCTCAAAGACTCAGTAGTCAATGTGTCCAGTGCTACCATATAAGCACAGCTTTATAGTATTTAAATACGAGTGGTCAAGGTTGGTTCCGCAAACCTACATGTATATGGGAACTCAATTTTCGGAAGAGTAGGCATTGCAATTCATCGTTCAGTAGGTAGTGCTGGGGTAATTGGTTATAAATTTGGAAGACAATAAAACTGACATTCTGTCTTTTTAAAAAATTTTTATTAGATGTATATAGAGATACAATTGAGGGGGAAACATTATCAAACAATCAAGAACAAATGTATATATACTTAGATATCCAGGGCTAATGCCAATTCATGGATGCCCAGGCTTGGGTTACCCCGGTTGTTGTTTCCTCCAGAAGAACTCCTAAGTTAATTGGATATCTCGTGGAGGACTGAGATCTCGTTCTGAGATGATTCTCCCATATTCCCACTCTCCAGTCTCCTAGGAGTTCTTCCTACACCCTCCCCCCTCTCCGTCCCCCTCCGTATGCCTCCAAGTAATCTAGGGAGCCATCTCCCTATAGCGTTGAGAATCATACAATTTGAAGTTATTATTAGCTTAGCCGTCTATCATACTGCTTCCCCATGTATTCTAGCTTCCACAGATGAGAGATATCATTCAGCCCTTGAGTCTCAGAGATTGGGATACTTCACTTAGCATAATTCTTTCCATCTCCATCCATTTGGCTGCAAAAGCCATAATATCGTCATCTCTAATGGTTGAGTAGTATTCCATTGTATATAAGTATCAAAGTTTTTTGTATCCATTCATCGAGTGAGGGGCATCTGGGTTGGTTCCATAATCTAGCTATAGTAAATTGAGCTGGTATAAACATTGATGAAGCCATATTGCTATAATATGCTGATTCTAACTCCTTTGGGAAAATACCCAGGAGTGGGATAGCTGGGTCATAAGGTGGTTCCATCCTTAATTTTTTGAGGATTCTCCACACTGGCATTCTGTCTTAAGTCTTATATAAGCTTTCAATGATTTTTGAAATAAAGACTTCAATATGAAATGCATATTTTGTGATTAAAATATATATATATATCAAATATCTTTATGATCTTTGCGTAGTTGTTTCTTAAGATGTAGAGACATTAACTATGGAGGAAAATGTTTGAAATAAGACTATATTAAATTAAATAGCTACTATTTATTAAGTAATACCAAAAAGTAAAAATACAAGCCATGTATGAGGAGGATTTGGTTGTAGCACTTATATTTAAAAACCCACTATAATTCTAAATATTTAAATAATAACTCTTAGTTAATAATGAAAACATGTGAAGCCCAATAGAAAAATAAACCTTTCAGAGATTATAAAACACTAAAGGAAAATAAAAATGTAAAACTTTTTTTCAACCTCACTAGTGATCAGAAAAACATAATTTAAGCACAGAAAATATACTTACTTTTACCAATATATTCGTAAAATTAAAACCTATTGTTTCATATGTGGGACGGTAAACAGTCTTCTACACTCTTAGCAAAGTTGTAAAGTGGAATAATCACACTGGAAAAGAGCATGTCATTTTCTTTTAAGTAAATGATGTACGTATTGATTTATCTTAGTAGTAAATCCTATAAGGAGTAGTGCACATATAGAGAAATGTTAGTGATGATGCTTATAGCAGTACTAATGTAGAAATAACACTAATGCTTGTTGATAGGACAATGAATGAATGATGTATGCTTGCTTTGTGGAATATTATATAGCAGGGGAAATAAATACACACATATGCAACATCAACGAACCTCAGTAGCAACATTTGGAATGGAAAACAAATTCTTTTAGATAAAGAGAGTGGCACTATTTTTTTAATAAAAACTAAATGTTTTCTGAGTTATATCTGCCTACCTGTGAACTTCACTTTTTGAAGTATATAATTCAGGTATTTTTAGTGTATTTATAGTTCTACAATTGTCACCACTATGTAATTGAAAAGTATTTTCACCATCTTTGTGCTTTCTGGTTGAAACAATGATTGGAGCCCCCCACAAAGTGGTAGTAGGGTAGTTCCTTTAGGAACGTAGATGGACCTGGTTGGTATTCCAAAGAGAGAATCATTGCACATGGGTGTGATAAGTTCAGAGGATTTATGAAGGGAACTCACAGAAAGGCTCTGCAGTCCTCATGACAGACAGCTGAAAAGGGGATGGGTGCTCCACGTACCTCTGCAAGGACAGTTCCAGTTATGGAGTTCACATGGCAGTTTAGGGACCTTGGCTCAGGGTCTGGCCTAGTGTCTGTGTTTACCAGTGTGTTGATCTAGCAATGACATAAACAACTTTATCCATGCTAGGAATATCCAGTGCCCATGGGCCAGGCCACCGAGCAGTCAAGCACTCTGTTTCTGGGTCAGGACAGAAAAAGTGGAAGAACAAGAAGATGCCGAAGGACATCCCATTATCAGTTGCTGCACATTCGATCCTCTCCCAGCTCTTAAGAACTGCTAATATACTTCTATCTCTATGAATCTGCCTGTCTTACATGTTTTATTAAATGGCATTAGGTGCTATGGAGCCTTTTGCGGCTGACTTCACTTGGCCCGATGTTCTCAAGGTTCATACGTGCTATAGCAGGTCTCAGTGCTTTGTTTCTTTTTCATCGTGGAATAATATTCCATTGCATGGCTATGCCATATTTTGTTTATTGAGTGAGGATGGGCAAGAATTCTTAGGTAGAAATCTGAGTTGTTTGCACCCTAACTCCAAAGGCAGTTGGACAAGGGAAAGTTTGTGGAAGGAATCAGACTTAACTTTCTCATGTCCATATAAGAACATATCATATCTAAAAAGAACAGAGGGGGGCTGGAGTGGTGGCTCAGTGGTTTCGGCGCTTGCCTGGCAAGCACGAGGACCCGGGTTCAAACCCCAGCACCACGTACGCAACTAAGTGTTGGAGCAACTAAGGCCATGTGAAAAACTAAAGTTGTTCCTCTCTTTCTCTGTCTCTCTCACTTTCCCTCTCTTTAAAAAAAAAAAAAAAAAAAAGAACAGGGTGCTGGAGGAAGGGATAGAAAGGGAAAATACTGGGAACTGAGTTAAAAAATGGTACACTCTGAGCTTTTGTAGTGGTGTCGTGGTATCTCCTGTTGTCATGTACATATTAATAAAATTTATTAAAAAATCCCAGAGGTTGAAGAAACGGAGTGGAAGGGGAAAAACTGGAGAGTGAACAAGTTGAAATCCATGCTTTTATAGTTATGTCATTTTATAATCCAATGTCATGCTTACCTAAACAAAGAACCATTAAGCAATTAACAATTTTAAAAAGCGGCTCTAGTCTCCCCATGCGCTTTCTTTCCAGCCCATCCTCAACAGTGCCATCAGAATGAGCTCTCAGAGCAACACCTTCCCATTTAAAATTTTCAATAGCATCTCACCATTATCATGAGAGGATAAAACAATATAAAAAGTTATTTGTGTTTCCTGATTTGATTTAACGTTTATCCATCCTCAGTAATCTTTGCTCCAATAAAACTGAGCACAAACTCTTTAGCAAGCGGAGGAGTCTTTATGAGCCTTGGTGCCACCCTCCGGGGCCCTCCCCCTCCTCAAGCTCTCACATTTATTTTCTCTGACTGAAAGAATTCCTGCCACTCCCTGAAAATCAACAATTCATAGTGCCTGGAATATTCTAGGTATTTATTATTTATTGTAATAAATCATTATAATTCTTGAGGCTTACAGTTAATTAATACTTAAATGCAAATATATATTTACCAATTGACTACATGTTGATTGCTTCTTACATATCCCTTATTTCAGTTTTATTCATACTGAAGTACATCCCTTATCGTTTCTCTCAAGCACGGTGAATTGTTAGATTTGTCTGAAAAACTCTCCTGTACATTTTTTTTTAGAGGGAGAAGGACAGTGAGAGAGAGAGAATCAATTTTTATTCATCTTTCATATGGTCTTCGTTGCTTTGACACTTGGTGCATGTGTAGGTGCTGGGGTTTGAACCCGTGTACTTGCACATGCTGGGCAAGCATCATAACTGCTGAGCCACTGCTCCAACCCTCCTGTACTCTCTTAAGGATAATTAATCTGGGAATATAACTCCTAGGTTAATTGTTTTTCTTTGATTATTTTGATATCATGATTAATTTTCTTTTGACTGCACTTTGGTAAGAATAGGTTTAATAGTTAATTCTTTGTAAGTATTTTGTCTTTGCTATTTGATTGCTCCTCAGATTCTCTCCTTGGCTTTTGGGTTTTGCGATTCCATGGCCTCGTGTCTACACGTAGATTTTTTTTCAAGTGTTTTAATTCTGTTGGGGCATGGTTTTAAACTGGGGATACACACTTTTTACCAATTCTGAGTAATTCTCAAATATTATCATTTCAAATGTTGACGTTATCTCTAAAATCCTGGTAGAACATTTATTAAGTATATGGGAGGTATCTTCTGTCATTTATATTTCTTAAACTTTGTTTCATATTTATCATCTTTTAATTGGTACGTGTTGCTTTTTTAAATAAAATCTTCAGCTTTAACGTTAACTTCTCCAATTTGATTTCCACTATGCCCACCGACTGTTTAATTTTTCTTAAAAAATTTGTATAATTCCTAGACATTATATCTAAGTTTTATTTTCAAAGCTTATTCTTTTCCTCTCCTTATAAAGGAAAACAATTTATAGTTTTCTTTTATCCCTGTATTTATCATAAACAAATTATTTCATGGAGGCTAATTTTTCTATTACCTCAAGTTCTTTGGGCTCAAATATTCTTGCTTCTCTGAATTCTTCTAAGGGAGGACACTTCCCTTGTGTGGTTTGTGATTTCTTTTTTAAATTGTAAGCTTATATTCATAGGCATTATTTTATTCCCAGAATATCTGGGCCTATAAACCTTTGGCTATATACAAGTTGATACAAAATGTTTATATTTATCTGGCTTTAAATTTTTTCTCATGTAGTCCCGAGGCTTTATTGGTTTAAAAACAACTTTTACATTCATTTATCACTCTGGAGATTCAAATTCCATATTTGTAGAGTGAATTTAGCTTTTCTTACTTTACATACTATAGGTTATTTTATCTTACAATGCCTTTTGGTCTTCCATGCCAGATCCTGTAAAATTGTTTTGTTATTGTCGTGCGTATTTTTTAAAAAATGTTTTCATACATTGCTCCTGGCATGCATCCTGTCTTCTGGTGTATCTAATGGGTGCACTCCTGCTAATGTCACCACCAATGAGATGTCTCAATTTCAGAGCCCTGCTCTTTGCTAATGTGGACAACTGTCCTGTCTTATGCATGTTACAAAACCCAGCCGTACAACTCCTTCAGCTGACACACTATCCAGTGTTTGGGGGTTACTATGATTATGGCTTGTTGGCTTAACATTCTTCTTTAAGTCCCTTCTTTTTATGCTGGAAAGGGCATTTCATTTCATTCCACCGAGTTCAAGTGTAAATTGCATGGTAAAATATGTGCAATTAAGCCTGCATTTTCTTGCGTCTAAACAGAGCTGCTCATCTATTGGCTGACTCCACCATATTCCCAGAATTTCAAGTCCCAGAAGGTCAGTTGACATTTTAAAAATAAACATTTTATTTAAAAAAATTTAAGGTGAGAGACTTCTGGTTTCTATTTGAATTACTACTAAAGTAACTCACACCGGGGCAAATTAAGACTGACAATAAGCCTATTGTGAAATCTAGAAGGAATTTCTGCTATGGGATTGATTGAACTAGATTGAAAAGTGTAATTGATGGTCCATTTTCAAAGCTCAAGAGAAATCTGCTCACTCCAATGTAGTTAGAAAACCTCTCCTTCCCTCATGTATTCTCCACCCTCTTGATTATGAAAACAAACTCTCTCCTAGCCAGAACTCTCTTCCTCCAGTACGTGGCTGCTTTGTATTTTGTTAAAAAGATACTGTGTTGGTCAGCTTCCACTCCCTGTTACAAAATACCTGAAGAAAACCGCTTAGAAAAGGAAAGATTTGTTTTGGCTTATGTTGTCAGAGGTTTCAGCTGGTTCATTGTTTTGGGCCTGGGAGGAGGCAGAACGTCACGACCCAAGTGTATGACAAAGCAAAGTTGCTTATAACAGCAGGAAGGCAGAGAGAGAAAGAGAGAGAAGGAGGAGGAAAGGAGGGAGAAAGTAAATGCAAAGGGGCTTGGGGACAAAATATACCCTTCCAGGACAGGACTCCAGTGACCTACTTCCTCCAACTAGGCCGAATGTCCTACCATTTTCACCACCACCCAATAATTCGTTGAATTATAAACCCAACGATGGATTAATTTAGTGGAATCAGAATGCTTATGATCCAAGCATTCTCAGAGCCCCACCTCTAAACATTGCTGCATGGAGAACCAAGCATTCAACACACAAACCAAAAGAGAACACTTCATAGCTAAACCATAGCAGCCCTCAGGAGTTATTCTCTCTCACCTCCCTCTTTTCTTCCATATTCCAACTCCCTCTCCAAACAATGCCTGTGTTATTTCTCTTTGAACATTTAGCAAATAGCCATAATTGTCAAAACAAAACTACATGACATGTGGAGTGAGGAAGGGCACAGTGTGGCACCTTAAATGTTGAGAGGCAACCCCATCCAGAAAATTGTGTAGGACTGAGTCAGGAAAAACACTGAGGGATTTTAGTTCGTTATGTATCACACACACACACACACACACACACACACACACACACATATATATGTATGTATCCATACAGTATGTGTGTGTGTATATATATATGTGTGTATATGTATATGTGTATTGCTATACATATAGATGCATCTATACAGTGTGTGTATATATGTGTATGTGTGCATGTAATATATAACATATACATATACGTTACATACACATACACATACATACATATATCCATACAATGTGTGTATATATATGTATGTGTGTATGTATATGTGTATTGCTGTATATATAGACACATCTATACATGTGTGTATAGATGTGTATGTGTACATATAATATATAACATATATGTATACGCTACATGAATGTTGTGTGTATGTAACATACACACATGCATATATGTTAAATGAACATACATACATATATCTATACAGTGTGTATATATGTATGTGTACATGTATATGTGTATTGCTATATATAGATGCATCTATATAGTGCATGTATATATGTGTATGTATGCATATAATATATAACATACACACATGTTACATGAATGTTGTATGTGTGTTACATACATATGCATATGTGTTACACACACACATGCATATGTCCATACAGTGTGTGTATATATGTATGTGTGGTTATGTATATGTGTATTGGTGTATATATAGATGCATCTATACAGTGTGTATATATTATATAACATATACATATATGTTTCATGCTACATGCATATACATATATGTTATATACATATATGTATCCATACAGTGTGTGTGCATATATATGTATGTGTGTATATGTATATGTGTTTTGCTGTATATATAGATGCATCTATACAGTGTGTGTGTATATGTATGTGTGTATGTATATGTTATATATATATTATATATTTTTTGTTGTTAATTTTTTCTTTTCCACTAATCTTTTGATGGACATTTAGAGTGCTTTCATGTATGACTTTTGTGAATAGCACTGCAGTGAACATGAGGGTGTGTATCTATCTCTTCGAGATACTGATTTCCTTTCCTTTGGATATGTGCCCTGAAGTGGTATGGCTGGATGATAAAGTAGTCCTATTTTTAGTTCTTTGACAAATCTCTCTACTGTTTTCCATAATGGCTGCACCAATTTACGTTCCCACCATCCATGTAAAAGTGTTCCTTTTTCTAGTTGGGTGATTCATGTACTCTTAATGTACAATGTACTAAAAATGATGGTTCACAGAAATTAAAGAAGATTTTTAAAGTCTTTGTTTGGTTTTGTAATACACAAACACATCATAAAGTACACTCCCTTGTAAACACTATCTGAGTGAAGGAGAACAATGCCAGCTCCCCTGAAGTCCTCATGCCTGTTCAGAACCACAGCTCCCTTACCTCTATTTTTTTTTTTTTTAAGTACTGGGAATTGAACCCAGTGGGGCTTAACCACTGAGCCACATCCCCAGAACTTTTCAAAACAAGGTCTTGCTAAATTGCTTAGGGCTTCCTTAAGTTGCTGAGGCTGTCTTTGAACTCATGATCCTACTGCCTCAGCCTCCCAGGTTGCTGGGATTACAGTCATGGGCCACTGCGCCCAGACTTACCTCTTCTTTGTAACTGTATAAACCTATATCATTAAATAATATTAGTTTGATTTTCCTTTTTTAAGTTTTATGTAAATGTCATCATGCTGTAGTATTCTTTTGAATCTTTGTTCCTTCATTCAAGAATTCTGTCCATGCCAGTTTTGTGTTTCTTTCATTTTCACTGCTATTTAGGATTCCTTTTAATGAAGGCAGCATGATTTATCTACACACTGATTCTTTCTGGGTTTTGGATATTGCAAATAACATTGCTATAAAACTGCTGCATGGTGTCTTTGGATGAACAGATGCTGGTTTATGTTTAGAAACAAAATTGTGGAATAACAGGCCAGCATAGGCTTAGCTCTAATAGATAGTGTCAAGTTTGTCAAGATTAAGACAAGGGGCATTCTCATCAGCTGTGTGTAAAGACTGTTCCACTGGCTCTGCATCATCACCAGCTGTTTACATTTTAGCAAATGGGGTAACTGTAATAGCATAGCATTTTAGTTTTGCATACCTTTGATAACTGAAGCTTGAACACAATTTCATGTCTTCATAAACCATTTGGCTTCTTCAATAAAATATCATTTTACCAGGTTTGCCTATCATTCTTGTTTTCCTCTTGGTTTGTAGGACATCTTCACGTACTTTGAATCAGAACCTTTTGTTTATATACTATGGCAAATTTTTTTTGGCTTTTTTCACCTCTTTTTTGATAAATGCTGTTAGTTTTAGTATATTCATTTTAATCAATCTTTATTGTTATCATATTTCTTTTAAGTATTCACCTTATCATAAGGAGGGGATAGGGAGTGGGGGAGGGAATAAGAGGGATATCAAGGCAGCTGGAAGGCGGGAGTAGGGGGCTTGTCAATCCAGTGAGGAATTTTCGACTTCCATGAGAAGCCCAACTAACACAGGGGTAAAGTAGGGACAACATGGGATGGGGGGAATCCAAAAGGGGGATATCATGAACTGGCATCAGCCTCAGCTTGCTCTGTCTTTACGCATGTGTTCATGATTTTGTGGTAACGATTCCATCCTATAAGTAAGACTATGCTGAAAAAATTATATAAAAAAGAATTCACCTTATATCCAAATTTATAAAGACATTCATTTCATATAAAAGCTTTGTTGTTTTTTGCTTTCAAATTTAAGTTATGGTCTACATGAACTTGCTGTCTTTTACATGTTTTGAGGTAGGTGCTCATTTTATTTTTAAAGATTTCCTTAGAGTATATCCAATAATTTCAGAGATGTCTATTGAAAATCTTTTTCTGCCCCCAAGGTCTGAGTTTTTGCCTTGGTAGAAACCAAACATTCATACCTGGGTAGATTACTTTCTAGGCCCTTCTAGATTCTCCCATTTATTGATTTTCTTTTTCTCGATATCAAAGCTCTATAATGTGATATTATAACTAATAAGCAAATTATCTCACCTGTTCTCCATTTTTAAATAAATGTTGCCTATTTTTTTTTCATTTCCATAGAAATTATAGCACACACTCATCTAGTTACACACTGAGACAAATGTGCTGGTTTTTGAATGATAATACATTGAGTCTGGATTTATTGGGGAATAACTAACAACTTTAAATATGGAAATTTTGAATCCATCAACACATATCTCCTTTATATACCTCTAATTCATGTTAAATTTTATTAGTTGTTTTTAGAATCTTCACATTTGTCATAGAATTGTTATTTGATATTTCATATAGTATTTTGGATACTTTCATCTTTAGTTATTGTTGATTTATTGAATTATAAAGATTTTGTGTATTGATTTTGTTTACAGAAATGCTTACTTAGGAATTCTAATCATATCAAATCATCTTTGGATTTTGATGGATTTGTTTCTTCCTTTCTGGTCCTTCTGCTTTACATTTCTGTTTCTTGCCTTTTGTCCTGGTCAGGACCCCTAGTATGATGTGGAATAAAAGTAGTGAATCCTTGTCTTGTTTCTCAACTTGCTGCAAGATTTTTATGCATGTACTTTATTTTTAATCAGATTTCCTGCTTTACCTAGATGGCTAAGAGATTTCATTTTTCTCATGAATCAGCACTGAATTCTGTGCTTTATGATATTATTAAATGATGCTTGCTCTTTCTCTGCTAACGAGGTAGGCGGAGCATTCATGAGTTTGGTGGTAGAGGCCAGAGCCCAAGACCTGCTGCCATTTGGATTTACCCCCCAGGTTTCTCACTCTGCTCCACTTTGGCCTGGTAATTCCTTACTGTCTTTTCAGCTCTTTCCTCAACTTGAGTTTTCAAGAATTTTATGATGGGAATGTTAAAAGGACATTTTACTATTATCTAAAATACAGGTATCCTTGCATTGAAACAACAAAATAGTGGAAGAAATGGTATTTTGTTTAAAAATAAAAATGTTACTTGGGAAAAATATAATAGGTACCAACACAGCAAATGGGGCAGAATAAAATTTCCTTAGAGCACAGTACTGGCTGGCTTTCACCTGTAACAAGCAGATCAGGTGCCCTGCTGTGGCTGTCATTTCTCTTCTGACTTCCGCTTTGCAAAGACTTTGAGGTCAGGAGACCTGAGTGCTACCGTTGGCTCTAACTTTGGACATGACACTGACCCTTGGTGGTGTTTCTGAATCATTTCTTCCTACTTTGTGTTGCTGTTTCTAGGTGCTATCATGGCACTGGATTAAATATTGTCTTTCCCTGATATTCTCCAGCACCATTCCCTGTGGTTTTCCATTAGGTCATTCTCATCTCATCCAGCTTTTAAATGTCTTGAGAAGTCATTTGGTATCCATATATTAATAAAGAGCTGCTGTTATTTTTAGTTTGCAGGGGAGAAGAGAGCAGCTTGGGAATATTGCAGCCATTCATTTGCAAACGATTTAAGGAATACTTCATCATGCTTTATTGTGTTTCATGGGATATAAACACACCTCTCAACTGAATTATGCTCCATATTCAAGTGGGAGGTTAAATTACACTGCAGACAGAAAGAGAAAAAGTACAGTTATTTTAAACAGAGTCGGGGAAGAGGAAGAAAAGTAGTTCAGGGTTTCATGTCATTAACGAGAACATGTAGATAGAAAACCCCGTGCCAAACCCTGTAGCTTCGTAGCTCATGCATCCTATTTGAAAACTGAAAACAGGCCGTCTCCCAGTAACAGTGTAGACTTTCTCTTAGTTACTGGTTGCTATGTTGACTAATATGAGTAGACTTCACAATTTTTGATTTGTAGTGTTATTATTGGGAACAGGAATAGCTCTTTAGAGTTTCTAAGGAGACAAAGAGATAAAATTGAAGATAACGTAAAGTGGATCGCAAACAAAGTAGAAGATGGTTTCTTAGAGCTGAACATCGTCCCATTGTGTTCCAGGGGGAGATGGTATGTAGTCATGCCTCTATCGGCTGTGCAGCGTACGATAGCAGTTAGCAGCCTGAGGGTGGAAGGAGGCTACATGCTTCCCAATTCACATTCCACTTCCTAGCAGCTGAGATGCAAGGGTCTACAGTGGCCAACACAATTTTGAAAAAGAAGAGAGAAGTTAGTGGACTACCACTACCTGACAAATATGTTATTTGACAAAATAGATTCCAGATATAGATCCACACATATATAGGCAACTGACTTTTGATAAAGACACAAATGCATGTCACTGGAGAAGGGGTAGCCTTCTTAACAAGACAGGAGATGGTGCCGTACCACTGGATGTATCCATGCAAAACAAAGCAATGAGAGTCATTCTTGACATGACACACAAAAATCCACTGAAACTGGATAATAGGCCTAAGAACAAATCAGAAATCTATAGCATCTTGAGAGAGAAACACAGGAAAAATCCATATGCCCTGTGTTAGGAACCTATTTTCTTAGATATCACACATATACAACCCATAAAAGAGAAATTTTAATAAGTTGTACTTCATCCAAATTAAAAGCTTGTCTTTGAAAGACACTGTTTAAAAATGAAGAGACAAGCTATATGTTGGGAGAGATAATTTTGTAAATCATAAATCTGATAAAGGACATTTATTGAGAATATAAAACTCAATAAAACAGTAGAATAAGAAAAGACAAGATTTTAACAATAGCTTCACCAAAGAAGTGAAGATATGCAGATGGTGAATAAGTCCATCACAATTATTTAGGAGAAAGAAAATTAAAACCATGTTGAGATACCACTAATCATCCACTACAATGACTCTCATAAAAATATAGGTAATAAGGAGATTTAGCAAGGGTGTGGAGGAACTGGAAATCTTGGCCACTATTAGAATATATGATGGTACAACCACTGTGCAAGGCAGTTAATCAGTTTCTTAAAAAGTTAGTATAACACTGTGTTTATGATCCAGCCTCAACACTCCTGGGTGTTTGCCCAAGAGAAATTAAATTATTCTCTTAAACTTTTTGCACAGAGACAAAGCTGTGTGATATGAAGTGTTGTATTTTTACATAGGGTGACGATAGCTACATTTTTTTGTGATTCCTTTTATACATTGTTGTTGTAGTATGTCTTTTTAGAGTTGCAATAATCCTCCATGAAGTCTATGGAAAAATTATTTATAAAATGTAGTTTTCCTCATAAGTTGTTGAAATTAAAACTTTTCTAAAATGTAAAAAAGAGAGAGAGAAATGAAAGCATGTATCCTTGCAATAACTTACAGAACAGCATCCACAGTAGCTTCATTTGTAGCTAAACTAGAAAGAGTCCAATTACCCTAGTAGGTGAATGCATAAACAATATGTGGTATATCTACACAGCAGAATACTACCCAGCAGGAAAAGTGTCTAAATATTGTTATACACAAGAGGCTGGATGACTTTAAAATATGTGAAAATAAGAAGTCAGATTAAAAAAGTATATATGGTAATTCCATCCATTTACCCCTAACACTATGCAAAGAGAGATAATAATAATTGATGCAGGCACTCTATAAAAAGTGTTTAATATTGTGCCTGGCAAAAATAAACTCTCTCCAGTTATTAACTTTTTTTAATTAATAGAATAATTTATTTGTGAGAAGAACAGAGGTACCTGAAGCAGGTAGAGATTAGTGACAGTCCTTCCTCCCTATTATGGATTGAATTATGTCCCACAAAATTCATATGTTGAAATCCTTACCCCCAGTACATCAAAAGGTGATTGTTTTTGAGGTAGTCCCTTTAAAGAGGTAATTAGATTAAAATGAGGTCATTGGCGTAACCCCCCCCCCCCCGGACTGGTGTCTTTATAAGAAGAGGGTATTGGAACACACTTTGAGACGCCAGGGACCCTCTGAGGACACAGGACAAATGCAAACATCGAGAGAGACTTCGGAAGAAACTAACCCTGCGGGCACCTTGATCCTGAGCATTCCGAATCTGGAACTGTGGGAAAATGGGTTCCTGTTGCTTTTGCTACCAGACCTGCAGCACTGTTGTTACAACCCCAGCAGAAGTTGTCCTGCTGAGCGCTAGCCTGTGGGCTAGGGTGGCTACTCCTCACTGCCTTTCTCTGTAGAGCAGCCGAGATTTTTCACTGAGCAACAAGCAGCAGTGAGCTGTCACTCATCTCAGGGCACATTACAATGACAAACCTTTCAGCATCCAAACTCAACCAGGCGCAGACCCTGAGGCACCTTTTGGAGCGTCTGCCATGGCAGGGGTGCCCACTGGGGTTTGCAGCCAGCGTGCCCTGGGCTCCTACCGCTCCGTGCATTGCTGGGTGCCACCAAGCCCCAGCTTTCTATCATCAAGCACTCTGTGCAGTGAGACCTTAGACATCAAAAAGGAAGGAAACAAATGAAACTCACAGATTACTTCACTCATGGGGATTTTATTTCCTAGTTCATTTATGGTACTTTTCATCTGAAAATTTTATCTTGAAAAGTAGATGCTTAAATATCTTCAATGGAATTACTGTACTTTTTCTAAGACTGGTGTTTTTTTGCTCTCTCCCTTAAGATACCATGTCCTCATTTATTTCCATGCCTTTTAAACTTTTCTTTCTATATAACAAGCCCCTTGAACACCTCTTAGGATTTTTTTTGATCATAAACCAGATTTTTCATTCTTTGAATGCTTGTTCTCTCCAACCCTCATATTAAACTTCCTGCAGTGTGATTCCATGAGTGATCTGTCAAACAGAAGCACAGAAACTCCTTGGAGACAGAGATGTGATTTTATATCTCACGTAGAGCCTTCTGGGCACTAAGTGTTCCTAATAAATCCCCATAATGGCTTCCTCCGTGTCTAAAGCGTTCTCCTTCCATGGAACTCAACAAGTTTTCACATAACTCAAACTAATTGAGAAACAGTTATTCACTCATTTATTCATTGGAAGTGTATTAGTTGATGAAGTTACAAAGCTGAATCAGAATCATTGTTTGCTCTAAAAGCTTTTCAATCTTTTGATTGAAAATGTAAATAAATATGTGTAAGAAAATGTTGTCAAGGTAGGTGGAGTTAGAAGTAGAGAGAACATCAGGAGAGATGGAGCAGGGGAGAGGAGGGCTTTTTAGAGATGACCCTGAAATAGAGACTTGAAGGACATGGCTATTAAAAGCAGATGCCTCTCCACCCTCAATACACTCTGCAGAGGAAAGATTTATGACCTGTCCACCTCTGGTGTGGATGCCTGGAGATGGGTGGGGCATGAGGCCCTACTTTTAAGGAACTTATAGTCTACCTAAATATGTGTATGGCATGGGATCTCTGACCACTTTAAATATCTCTCACTTATAAACATGTGGTGACTCATGAAGATTGATAAAGAAATTTAACTTTTTTTGTTTTTAGAGGACAGTGAGAAAGACAGAGGGACAGAGCGACACAGACAGAATCAAATTTTTGTTGAGTTTTTCACATGGCTTTTGTTGCTCTGACACTTAGTTGTGTACGTGGGTGCTGGGGTTTGAACCTGTGTACTTGTACACGCTGGGCAAGCACCCTAACCGCGAGCCACCTCTCCAGCCCCCAAGAAATTTAACTTTTAATAGTGTGCTAATTGAGTAAAAATGTGAGAACTTATGTGTAATTTTTTGTCTTGAAGTTATACCATGTGACAATTTTATAACAGCTTGCTGAAGTTTATTCTAGCTTTCATGAAAAAGGAGCCTCAATTCTCTTGGGACCCTGGCAGTTTGGAAATGTAACACGTTGAAAACAACCAGTTCCCAGCTTTCAGCTTCATTTTAGAAACCTCTTCTGATATTAAAGGTTTCTGTGATCATCCCTCTGTTTCATTATCAAATACTAAAATATGCAGATTTATAGCATGCCATTTAGCCTTTAATTACATGTGGTTTTTTTATTGTTTGCTATTTTTTATTAGGTAAAAGTAAATTCCTAGAGAAGACTAAGCATATATCTCCTAAATGACTTTCAAAATGTGTAGTTGAAATTTCACATAAGCTGGGGGAACCACACTATGAAGGTGGCAGGGGGAAGGGAGGGAGGTATGGAGGGGAGGGAGCAATAAGGGGGTTAGCAATACATCTGGGAACACTTGACTCCCATGAGAAATCTAACTATACAGAGGCAAGCAGAGAAACTCAGAAATTTCAAAAATTCATAAATATGTATATGCTCATTTCAAATTATAGCATGGGGGTACTACATTGGAGTGGATGAAGGGGGAGATCCTGGACTAGGATCAGCCTTAACTTACTGTGTCAATATCCATGTATGCATGAATATGTAACAATTCCCTCTAATATGTAAGACTAAGTAGAAAAAATAAAAAAAATGTGTGGCAAAATATGGAATACATGGTTGCTGCTCCAGCTTATGGGAAATGACTTGATTGGACTGACCAGGATCTTTACCACCCCTGTGGCCACCAGTGTTCTGCTTTTGGGGGAGGAGAGAGGTCTTACCTTGAAGAGAGATGACGTATTGAGATACCCACCCCAGAGTACTTCAGTACCCATGCTCTCCATGCAGGGATTCTGAGAAAAGTTGTGGATTTTGAATGTAAAAAGGTGCTGAATGTAGAATTTAAGATTTCCATTTGTATGAAGAGAAGTAAACTTACAGAATTATTGTCTTTCACACCTCCCTCCATCTTGCTGTTCCTCTAAGGTGGGTCAGGTCACCTGTCACCCAAGTTTACTTGTGTGCTGTTATTATGCTTAAATTACTCTCCCTATCCCCTTACTCTGGGCCAGCAGAGAAGCCAACATAGGAATTCTGGTGCTTGTTATTCTAGAACTGACACATGGCATGCATAGAGCTACCACAGCCTTCTTACCTATTTACAAAAATGGATATTCATTTTCTATCTGAATAGCGCACAGATCACTATTTCAATGTCATTACTAATGAAGCTCACTGTGTTGCTTTGATTGCCATCCGAATGTGAGCAGCTAATTATATTGATTGTCTATTTGATGCCTGCTGATTAGCTTATGAAAGCCCTCTGCATTCCTGACTTTGTGGGAAAATGCCCCTGACTTTATGATTACTGATTGATGCTCACGTTTCTGATTGCTGTGTGAATAGACACTTAATAGCTCTGTCACCTTGACAAGAGTTTTGGTATTCATCTCATGAGGAAAACAGAGCAGAGTGCTCTGTTTATCAGTGTCCGCCAAACACTGAATGTTCTTTAGAGTGTGAAGACCACTATCAGCGACTTCCGAGGCCTCATGACAAGGCCAAGTAAGTACCATCCTTTGGTTAGCAATTGGAGTGTGGGGATGAGGCAGGCTGGCATGGCAGGTGCCCTCTCTTCTCCCCAGACTGGGTTGGGATTAGAAATGAGCTGTATGGCCCTGGAGACTCCAGATGACAGTTTCAAGAGTGACTATGAGAGTACATATGAGGCCTCTGATTTTTCACTAGAAAATATAGGAAGACATCAAAAAAAGAAAAATTGTTCACTAAAATATGAGAATTAGTACTGATAGTTGACTTATTTGCTGGAATGTAGAAGAACTGTCCCACTTCATGATGTACAGAATGTGTAAAAGTGGATTTTAAGATGGAAACCCTGATTCAGCTCAATAATGTCTGCTAAAGGTATGCAAAAAAAAAAAAAAATACAAGCTCTCTGTCTCTCCCACTGTGCCTAGATTCAGAATTAAGTTGTGCTTCAAGCTAAGAAAAGGGTACTTTTTCCTCTGTTAGGCGGGGGTTGCTTTCGGAATCTAATCTGGGGTATGACATTCAGGCTGACAATTGTCCTCTGGTACAAAAGCATGAAAATACACTGCTACTTGCTAGCCAGTGTTTCAAGACCCGATGGGAGAGGGGACTCACTGATCTCCTGGAATACATGGGTTGGGATGGAGAAGAGTGTGAGGTGACATTAAGGGGAATATTGAAATGCAAGAAAATGTGACTCTTCTTGTTTCCTAAAGGCTGATGCTGATGTGTCACCTTCAGGGTGTTGGAAACGGTCGGGAAATATCAAGTCCTAGTAAGGATCAGACCCGTGCAAATGTCACTCACGCAGGCACACTGATGGAAGGGAACGGTGAAGAAATTTAGAAAGCTGCTGGCCTGTCCTGGTAAGGCTGAACAGCCCCTCCTTCAACAGCTCTGTGTCTCGAAGCGCTGGTGTGGCGAAGAGAGTCTTCTTTTGTAGTAACAAGCAATGAGAAGGCACAAGTGAGCAGGTTATATCTGAAGGTGCTGAGGAAGACTCGAAATAGTGTCCTTCCACTGGTCACTGATTTTAACGCAGTCACACTCATCCAGCATCCGTTTTAGGATTAGTATGTTCTGCGTTTTGTCTGACATGTTTTCACTTCTTTGAAATCATGATGACAATCTTAGTGATTCTCTTCTAAGCACGCACAAATTTAGTATTTTATGTTTAGGTTTTTGTCGATCTCATACTGTTTGTGTCTGACAGAAGGTAGGCATTCAATTTTTTTCCTTTTTCTTTCCATAATGGATATATAATTTTCTTAGCAAAATTAACTGAAAAAACCATCCATTCCCAAAATGTCAATGATAGCCCTTTAATATACTCTTTTCATAACTTTGCATATTCTGTTTCCGGGGTCTCTGTTGAGAATTTGATTAGAATTTCAATGACAATATTGATCAATTTGGATAGAATCTTTGTACCGTTCAGGTTTGCTATTCATGCATAAGTCAGGTTCCTCTATTTATACGTCTCTTGTTTTTCTCTTGGATTAAGTTTAATGATCCTGGATGTAAAGGATTCATATATTTTTCTGTTACTTTTATTTCTGAGAACATTGTATTTTTGTTGCTGTTTTAGACATGGACCTTTTTAAAATGTGTATTTTACATTTACTGGTAATTTATAAAAATGCATGGATTTTGGATAGTTTTCTTGAAGCAAGAAACATAATTAATTAATTTTAATGTTCTCTCTTAATAGCAATCAATTATCTATACATTCTTTGAGGTGTTTCTTTAATAGACATCAAATCCTTGAACTCTCAGTTTGTTCTTATCTTTTGCACTATCAGTATTCTGTTGAGAAGAAAAGCAATATTTGGTTATCCATGGTTTTTTTGGTTCTACATGTTAAAAGGAATGTCTCAATGAGTTACTGTTAAGAATTATGTCTATTCAAAGATTCATGCAGCTATTCTTTATCAGAATATGGAAGTTTTCTTTTATTCACAGTTTTCTAAGAGTTTTTCCTTCTTCATGAAGAATGGCTGTTAAATTTTTCTGAATATATCTTCTGCAACTATTGAGATAATCATAAATGGATTTTCTTCTTTAACATGATTATGTGATAATCACATTAATAGTTCTCAAAAATTCTATTTTCAGATGATCCTAAATTGATTATGATACATTATATTTTAAAAATCGATTGCTGAATTTGATATACATGTGTGTGTGTGTTTTGAAGTAATTTGTATCTAATCACATGAGTAAGATTGGCCTGTACATTTTCTTTCTTGTGGTAGGTATCATCTGGATTGGAGCACAGGTGCTGTTATCCTCAGAAAAAGAGCTGGGGAGTAATCTTGAACAGGAGCCTCGAGGTTACTTTGCCAGAAGTGCCGATGCTTCACTTGGGTCTGAGGCTGCCCGATGTGCAGGTTGAAACTTGGCATCTCTGCCTTCGTTTCTGTCTGTCTCCTTTATCACCTCGCCCATACGGATAGCTGCTCAGCTCTGCCTGTGACATGCCAATCACTTGGTAATCAACCAGACCATGGTTTGGCCAAAGCTGCTTATTGAGCATGGATTTTACCCACTTCCCCAATCTTTCCCCTACTAAACGTCGAATTCCTATCAGTACCCACAAAGAGAGGGCTGAGGACACTAGCCCCATTGTCCTCCTGATGTGATGGTATTGAATAAGGTCTTTTCTACTTTACCATTACCTTTTTGTGTATGTTTGATATTTGGGGACAAGTAGCTGGACTTGTGGGACTCCCTGAAATTAGCCCCTCACCTCTGATCAAGGACTCTGACAATAATCTTTTTGTGTTCTTTGAAAATGTATAACAGTGTGAAAGTGTCATTTTTAGTCTCATCTGCTCTTGAGATTTTTGTCTCTAGACCATGAAGTCTGCTGACTTCATTTGTAGGAAAGTGTTTATTTACTTGATTGAATTTTGTTTATGTTTAAAATCAAGTTAGATTTTAAATTTCTTCTTAGTTAAGATATCTGTTTTCCTTAAAGATCTGTTTTACCTGTTTTCCTTTTATTTGGCACATAGATTTAATAATAAACTTGTACCTATTAAAATATCTTGCATCAGACAAGGAAATCAAAGGTATTCGTGTAGGAAAAGAGGAAGTTAAGTTATCGCTATTTGCAGACGACATGATTTTATACCTAGAAGACCCAATAACATCGGCCAGAAAACTCCTAGACCTTATAGGTGACTTTAGCAAGGTAAGCGGATACAAGATCAATTCCAGCAAATCACTAGCATTTCTTTACACCAACAACAAAGCCGCAGAAGAAGAAATCAGAAAATCTCTCCCATTCACCATTAATTCCAAAA